>QLOZ01001617.1:0-24683 GCA_003314065.1 Lactarius sp. MG50 | reverse complement strand
CTGTCAAGTGTGTCAAGTCACCAGGACCTTTTGCTGATGTGGGGCATGGTGGTGAGGCTGCCTTCGCAGCATAAGTGGGCGGAGTGGCTGGGGGCCTGGGGTGTGTGCCTTCAGGCCTGGCTGGTGTGGGGGGTTGTTTGGCGTGTGTTTTGAGGTCTTTCCTGACGTTGGTTGTGGCCTTTGCCAGGTTAGCTAGCGTGTTCTCCAGGCTGGTGAGGCAGATCTGGAGTGCAGTGAGTTCTTTGGCGGGGGTTGTGTTTCCAGTGGTGCCCTTTGGGGTGAGGGACTGGACGAGAGGGTCAGTTATGAATAAGCTTAGGAGGTGGGCAGTGGCCCGTCTGGGCCCGTCTGGGTGGGCGAGCTTGGTGGGGTGCATGTGTTTAAGGTATCCTAGGCATAGGCCTAGCATTGTACTCAGTGACTCATGGTTGGGAGGGAGGAGGTTTTGCAGCTGTGAGGCTGGGGGCGGGAGGAAGGTGGGGAAATTTATTGTCTGATTTGCAGGCATGGTGGTAGTGCAGGGTCGAGCGAGCTTGGAGAGGGCTACCTCGCTACTCAGCGATAACCGCCCAGATATGCCCCAGGCGCAACCGGGGCCAGAACAGGAATGATTCGGAAGTCGCACGGGCCGACGCCGATAAGCTCAGTGGACGGGCGCTAGGCTCCTGGCCCACTGGCCATAGGACCGAGCCGCTGCTGATGAAGAATGCAGCGCGTACTTGAATACGCCTAAATGTCTGTTGAGTTACAAGTTCTAACCCGGGCGGCGAACTTAATAAGAGAAAACACCTCCACTTGGGAAAGCAGCCAGTATTTGAGGGGGACGTCAAAGATTCAATTCCATATGATTGTCTTGCGTACATACTCTTCATTTCAGCCTGAGGTCGGAATCAGTCCTGCGCCCGTTTTCTAGCGGCTCACGAAGGTCCCGTGAAGCTTCGGGTGTGATCTCGTGAACAATTGGTAGCAACCTGTGCTATCGAACAACCTATTGAGAAGGTACGTTCATATACTGGAAACGGGCCAAGCTTGGGAGAAACAAGCACACCCTCCATTTGATTGGTTACAAACAATAGATTTGTTGTACCCGCGTCCATTAAACGCCCATCCGAGGCAGTGGTAGCCTTTGGCCTGCCAGAACGGGAAACCTCCGCTACATATTCGTGAAATGAGCTTGTCGCTCTCGATCACTTTATCGCTATAAATGACTCTCCCAACTCCACCTCACCCGGCCCGCAACAACGAGGAGAACAGACGTGCCACTGTCAGAGCTCGTGTAGCATGGTTAATCAGTATCATTACCCCACCGGTCCAACACGCCCAAAGAACCTTGCTGCCAGCGCATCCAAGGATCTCCTCGTTCGCACCATTCTCAAGCAGACATCCTATCCCCTCTTGAGAATGAACGACAAATCACTCCAGAACCCGGTCAACCCTATCAGACCTCCATTACCTTGACCATCCTGTGAACAAATTCTTTCCAAATGTTCAACTCTTGCTAGTTTCATCGAGGCATGTGCCATTCTCGTGGCTCGCCTCTGAGTAGCCATCCAAGAAACCACGGACGGTAGTTGCTCATGGCTGTTACTCCAACCTCTGCGGAGGCATTGCGTCGCTTTCGTAGATGCAGTCGTTCGTGACCTCGGCCGCGCTTTGGTCAAGCCAATAGAAGGGTGCGACAGGTCAGATTGCTCAACTCCAGAACCCAGATCGTCCCTTCCATCCCCGAGTAGAGCCCTCGAAAGAAGCGATGTGGCATGAATGAAGAGCAGGTCAGGTATATGCGCGACCTTGCCACTGCATCACACGCTGTGATCAAACTCCTCGGTTTTGCCCTCACACTTCCCGCCGTCTACGGTCTATTCGATGGTACGTGTTGGCCCAATGTTTTCTTATTCAAGTTTCTTTTCCGTTGATTCGATGCGCTGTTAGACCAAGGGCTCGGTTGCATGGTGACACAAGTGCTTGTGGTCCCGCTAGCGATGGAGTTGCCGACACCAAATGGGCGTAAAACATGTGCGCTTGCCATTTGGCTTCTCCAGACACAATGATTGCCTCCTGACATTCTCGCACCGGCTAGGGACAGAATCATATAGGCCCTTCGACGCGCTGTTGAAGGCGAGCTTGGGAAAGATGGTGAAAAGGGCGCAGTCAGTGACGGCCTCAAGGTAAAACCACTTGGGCACGACTCTCCAGGCTTACCTGATAACTGACCATTTACTATCCTGCAGGCGATCCACGATCTTGCAGTCCATGAGCCGTCCGTCTTCTTATTAGCGTTTACCAAATTCCTGCCTTCGATCCTCCAAAACGTTCTTGCGCCGCTACTTGCGCTGCGCATTCACGCCTGCCATGCTCTTGGTGGCCTGGCCCTCGGCGTGTCATAAATCCCCCCTCTCCTATACGCATACGCGACTCTCCGAGATGGTTCCCGCCGCACTTGATGTTGCTCCCGCATCGCCGTCGACTTAATTTCCTCGTACGCCTAGCAAATCTGATTTAATTCTTGTCAAGAGACTAAGAGCGATGCTCGACGCACACGGCTCATCATGTGCCGCGCACGCCCCGTCCGGACGCTCTGCACACTCGCCGTCCGAATCGTGCTGCTCAGTCCAACGCCCTTGACAAGCACAAAACACACCAATGCGCTGAAATGGCTCGCAGCCCTCTCAGCGTGTCACAGAAAGTCATCGGTGCGCATGTCCAGTCTGGGATCTGAAGAGGAACATGGCGACCAGTGGCTAGAGAACAGGGGACGCCCAAGGCCCATCATGGCCAAGGCGACCCAGAACTGCACGCTGAATTTAGGTCGATTTTGGATTTTTATTTTATTGTAGGTATTTACAGGTTAATTGGCTTTTTGAGTTATGCTCGTTCCTAAGCTGATGACAATTACAGAAGACAACGGACTCTGATAATCATTCGGTGATGGCCTACTCCGCTGGATGGTGCGTGATCCCAAATGCAAGTGCAGACCGCGACGTCCATCTCTACCGTGCTACGCTCAGGCAGTGGAGCATCCGACTGACGACGATTGGGCGACTCCTCCACCTTGCGTGAAACGACCGGTGGGTCGTCTGTTGTAGCAAGTGAATACAGTCAGGAGGTGCCAGAAGAGCGTATGAGTGAGGCTGCCCCGGGCCTGAGAGGAGTCCATGGACGCCAATGATAGATGGATGAGACGGGTGATAAACCTGGGGTGAGCATCTGTCCTATGACGTTCGAACTTAGGATAATAGTGGCGACATGACGGAGCCCACTTTTCGTTTGTGCCGTTGACGGGAACTACCTCCTCCGAATTATGCCTTGATCCAGAAAATCTTAGGACATGCTTGACCCATTTCTGGGATAGTCCCTGAGAGCTCGGCACGCAATGCACAGCGAGATGTAGGTTGATATCGTCGTAGTCATTGTATCAACCCCGGTGTGCTGGTATGATTCAGCTTAGAATGATTGTTATGCACCGTAAGTACTTGTCCTAGTAACCGTGTCTCATCGCGTACTATGAAGTCAGTGCGGCCATCTCCTCATTTTGCACGAGGGACCTTGGTGCGGTGTCAAGTCCCTCCCAGTCGATACCACAACCTTTCTCTACTATGCCCACGTGAGTCTTGGGTCTGTCCCTAGCCTGAGATAGCGCAATTTCAAAGTTTCTCGACCAACGAAACACCCCCCATCTCGGCCTGATTCCTACCTTTTCTTGTGCCTAACTGAAAATGTGTGCCATGCTTACTCTAGAACTGTTACAATATTTCCCCATCATTTGGGGCACTTCCCTTGTGTTATACACTATTTGTCCTTCTATGTTCAAGTTGCACTCGCTCAGCACATCCGAATTTTTGTTGGTAATCTAACCATTCTCTGGAGCCACCACGCATCCGAGTGCTGTATATAAGAGCTCTCTATTCTATGCAATAATATCGACCAAGTAATACCGTAGTTCCAGAACGTCTCAATGCACAGGTCTAAGACCAAGCTCAGTCATAGCCGTCTCCATCGTCTGTCGTCTCCTCTTCTTCCTGCTCGCTCTCACATTCTTCCCATTCCTCTTCCGAACTCACGCTCGTGCTCTCTTGCCTGCACAATGGAGAAATCAATACAATAAACAACTGTGAAATTCATTCCATACCCATAATGTGTGTTCTTGGCACCATGTTCTAACAGCAGTTCCACAACCTCGTGATACCCTTTCTCCGACGCTATTTGGAGTGCGGTCATGCCCTCGCTGTTCTCCGCATCTATATTCGCACCATGCACGAGTAGCAGGCGTACAGCCGCAGCCGGCGGTTTGAACGTCGCGGAAGACCAGATCCGGGTGAATAGTAACACGTGCAACGGGGTCGATCCTGTACCGTCCAGTGCGTTCATGTCTGCGCCGTGACGCAGCAATAGTTGCATAATCTCGAGCTGATCGCGAGTGCCGTAAGGACGCGTTGCTAGGTGTGATGCAACACGCCCGTCGTCATTGCGGGAATTGATATCAGCTTGGTGCTCACGTAACACCTGAGCGACTTCAAAGCGGAATTTGGCGGTTGCCATATGCAGTGGTGTCCTGAGGTCAACCGTTTGGGCATTCACATCCGCACCATGATTGAGTAGCCACTGCGCGACATCGACAAGTCCTTCACTGGATGCATTATGCAGTGGTGTCCGCTTGTAGTTGTCCCACTCATCGATGTCCGCACCATGCTGATGCAGTAGCTCCGCAACCTGGAAGTGTTTCCCATACAAGGCTGCCACTAGTGGAGTCTTGCTCCAACCACCTTCAGCGTTAACATCCTGTGGATACTTCGCTACAAGATGTTCCACCAGGTCGTGGAATCCACACAACGCCGCATAGTATAGAGGACCTCCACCAGTTTTATATGGGTAATAGAACCAACGCCAGGATGTGTCCACGTCGCAAACCCGGAGCCAGGCTGCCCAATGCGGTTTTCCCGCATCAAAGAAGTATTCTATTGCGTCCTGTATGCTTGATGACACGTTCTCAAATTGCGCATGATCGACCCAGTACCCCGCCGCATATTCGACAAGAGGAACGTCCGAGGCGTTAGATTCGTTGACCTGATCATCTAAACTAAGTAGAACGCCAAGGCAAGCATGTGCGAGAATCGTGTGCGCAGGCTTCAGATCAACATGATATCGGGAAATATCTCCAGTTGAACCCGCCAGTCGCTCCGAGGTCAGGAATTCCTTCACCGAAAAGTGAGAGAATTGTACAACTTGAAATCCACCATCATCGACAGTGGTAATCAAGCTTGAACATGTCGAGAGTACAGCTTGGTGTTGATCCTCCCATCGCCAATCCGGGTTCAACTTCGGAACCCCGTCCCCCCGCATTGCGTCAAAGTCAACTGCCAGTACCTCTGCGAGCTCCTCAACGCGCAATGGCCGAATCGCGACCGTAAGACATTGCAAAAGACGACGAGCATGATCTCGATTCGTCTTATTGATGTCCCTCAACACCCTCTCATAAGTCTCGTCTAGCGTCTCGGGCAATTTGTCAAGAATGCTTCGCACACTCGGCGGGAGACAGTGACGGAGTGATTCTAGCTGGCAATACACCCATCGAAACCTGCCAACATATAAGCAGATCTCATGGGTACAGGAAGTGAGACACTTACATTCCATCAGCCCTTTCGGAGAGTGTCTTGACAACGAGCATCTTATCACCCTCGCGCCATCTTCGCATATTTGCGTCTGAATAAACCACAGAGCTGACGTAGTCGACAATGTCTTTTCTTTGACCAGTTTGGTCATGAATGGAGACACGGAGCGATGTTAGGGGTTCAATTGTTGCTCGTATGTCGACCTCCGAGCGACTTGTCACACAGATATGTAGATTTGGGAGATGTAGGTCAACAAGATCCTTTACGAGGGCAAGGACCTGCTCTCGCGAAGACGGCATCCCAGAATTGTTTGGGCACTCGTCGAGTGCATCGATCACAAGGTAAGTGGGGAGTTCAGAGGAGAAGGAGAGCATTTCTATCAAGCATTTTGTCAGGGCACCATCGCTGGGCGTAGTTGAGCCATCGCGGTGGGTAGAATGAAGGCGGGAGAGTATGTCACAACACATATCGGACTGAGCAGAAAGTTGAAGGAGAAGAGAAAGGAGCAGGTTCCGGTGGCTTTTTTTATCTTTGTCGCGGAAGTCGAAATAAAAATAAGCCATGAAGGCTAATCCCGAGTCGCATGGTGTCATGATTTGTTCGATTATTGCAGAGCTGATCGATGTCGTCAGCCCAGGCAGCAATGTCTGAGAAACTACGAACCAGAGGACGCTCTTCCCAGATCCAGCTATGAAGACAGCAAGTAATGAGGCGCCGAACGGTAGGCATAATGAAACCGTACGCTTTCCGTGTATCCACAAGAGTGAAGGAGTGGATTTCCATTTGTCGAAGATACTGCCTTGGAAGAACCAATTCGCTGTTCCTTCGTGGTGAGAACTGCGGGCGATATTGTGATTTGTTGATGGATCCGATGGAGAGAGCCACTTCTGAATCTCCCCCCGCTGCTGCTTTCCTATAGGGCGGCTTCAGCTAGCTAAAAGCAGTGAGGCTAGGAGATGACGAACGCTTCACTTCGTCTACGGTATTTGCGGTTTGTCGGGTGATGACTGCAGTTTGTTGAATAATTTCTTTTGCTTCTTTGCCGTCTAGCCGTATAGATGTTCGAAGAGAGCTCATGAAGAACACAATGATGCGTGTTATGCACCCTTCAAGTTTTCCACTATCCCCATCCGAGCCTCCTCCTGAATGAGCTTGTCCAGCCTCTTCAGTGCGTCCTCAATATCGTTCCTACCGACTAGTTTCTTCACATATTGTTCTACACAAATATCAGCCAACAGTCACATGGCAGTCGGAAATTAGCTCACTCGCTCGGCTTTGCTTTATCACTTTTGTCGCGATAGCAAGGATAGAGAGCACTTCAACCATCACCTTCACAATGATATCGGTCATTCCATCAGTTTGTCGCATTTCAGTATAGGACTCGAGTCGTTTGAAGAAATTATCCACGTGATCGAAGAGATCGACGAGCACATCTTGACTCGCATCGACGTCCTTAGCCGCCTAACCGAACTCGGTGTCAGAATTGTCTACACAAAGAGGTGAAAGAAGATTCTCACCAAGAGGAGAACGCCGATACCTACGAAGATGACTTTCGCGGGAGAGAATACCTGCAAAATAGAGATCAGAGCACAGATAGTAGAGAAATGGGTGGTTGAGACTTACGAGACCAACACCTTCACCGAGAGTGACGGAAAATGCGTAAAGGACGTTCACGGTAGGGTTCAGCCAATTTGTTAATCTTTGATCTGCACTTCGCTGGTGATCAAATTTGTGGACTTGGTCTTGAAGCACGGCCAGAATGTCTGTGGTACAGTGACACTTTTCTAGTTCTGCAGCGAGAGGATGAACGAGAAGGTCGTTCTTTGTCTTCTTTTTGTATGCTTTCAAGGCAGCATTGAAAACCGATTGGAAGTTAGAGGAGGAAGAAGCGGTGAGTTGAGTGTGGGACATAATGACTATTAACGTTTAAAAAATCTGTTGTAGAGAGAGTAGGATCGGAAGTGGGTTTCAACGGGGGACAGAGAGGGCTACCTCGTCTACTCAGTGATAGCCGCCCAGATATGCCCCAGGTGCAGCCGGGGCCGGAACAGGAATGATTCGGAAGTCGCACGGGCTGACACCGATAAGCTCAGTGGACGGGCGCTAGGCTCCTAGCCCACTGTGCCATAGGACCGAGCCTCTGTGAAGAATGTACCGCGTACTTGAATACGCCTAAATGTCTGTTGAATTACAAGTCGTTGATAATCCTAACCCAGGCGGCGAAACTCGGACACCACCTAACAAGAGAAAACACCCACACCCGGGAAAGCAGCCAGTACTTGAGGGGGACGTCGAAGCTATGATTGTCTTGCCTACATACTCTTCGTTTCGGCCTGAGGTCGGAATCAGACTTGCGCCCGTTTTCCAGTGGCTCACGAAGGTCCCGTGAAGCTTCAGGTGTGATCTCGTGAATGACTGGTAGCAACCTGTGCTATCAAACAACCTATTAAGAAGACACGTTCATATACTGTACTGGAAACTGGCTAAGCTTGGGAGAGACAACTGAAGCACACCCTCCATACTTGATTAGATTGAGTAAGGTGGGTTACAAACAATAGCAAGCAAGACACGCGATTTGTACCCGCGTCGGTTAAGCGTCCATCCGAGTCAGTGGAGTGGTGGCCTTTGGCCTGCCGGAACGGGAAGCCTCCGCTACATATTCGTGAAACGAGGAGAACAGACGTGCCACTGTCAGAGCTCGTGTAGCATGGTCACAGGTTAATCAGTATCATTACCCCACCGGTCCAACACGCCCAAAGAACCTTGCTGCCAGCGCATCCAACGATTTCCCCATTCGCTCCATTCTCAAGCAGACATCCTATCCCCTCTTGAGAATGAACGGCAAATCACCCCAGAACCCGGTCAACCACTATCAGACGTCCATTACCTCGATCATCCCGTGAACAAATTCTTTCCAAACATTCAACTCTTACTGGTCTCATCGAGGCACGTTCCGTTCTCGCGGCTCGCCTCAGAGTAGCCATTCAAGAAACCACGGACAGTAGTCGCTCATGGCCGTTGTTCCAACTTCTGCGGAGGCATCGTGTTGCTTTCGTAGATGTGGTCATTTGTGACCTCGGTCGCGCTTTGGTCGACCCAATGGAAGGGTGCGACCGGTCAGATTTCTCAACTCCGGAGCCCAGATCGTCCCTTCCATCCCCCGAGAAGAACCCTCAAAAGAAGCGATGTGGCATGAATGAAGAGCAGGTGAAGTATGCTCGCGATCTCGCCACTGTATCACACGCCGTGATCAAACTCCTTGGTCTGCCTTCACACTTCTCGCCGTCTACGGTCTATTCGATGGTACGTGTTAGCCCAATGTTTTCATGTTCAAGTTTCTTTTCCGTTGATTCAACGCGCTTTTAGACAAGAGCTCGTTGCATGGTGACACAAGTACTCGTAATTCCGCTATTGATGGAGCTGCCGACACCAAATGGGCGGAAGCCATGCGCGCTTGCCATTCGGCTTCTCCAGACAGCGATTACCTGCTGACACTCTCGCACCGACCAAGGACAGAATCACGTATGCCCTTCGACGCGCTGTCAAAGGCGAGCTTGGAAGGGGAGCGGTCAGTAATGGCCTCAAGGTAAAATCGCACGACTCCAGGCTTACCTGATAACTGACCATTTATTATTTTACAGGCGATCCGCGATCTTGCAGTCCATGAGCCGTCGGTCTTCTTACCAGCGTTTATCGAATTCCTGCCTTCGATCCTCGAAAATGTTCTTGCGCCGTGATCTGCGTTGCGTGCTCAAGCATGCCATGCTCTTGGTGGCCTGACCCTCGGCGCATCACAGATTCCCCCTCTCCTATACGCATACGCAGCTCACCGTGATGGTTCCAGCTGCACTTGATGTTGCTCCCGCATCGCCGTCGACTTGGTTCCCCCGTACGCCTAGCAAATATGATTCGATTCTTGTCTAGAGACCGCAACGTCCATCTCTACCGTGCTACGCTCACGCAGTGGAACATCCGACTGACGACGATTGGGCGACTCCCCTACTTTGCGTGAAACGTCCGGTTCCACTTTGTATAAGGGTCGTCTGTTGTAGCAAGTGAATACAGTCAGGATGTGCTAGAAGAGCGTATGAGTGAGGCTGCTCCGAGCCTGAGAGGAGTCCATGGACGCTGATGATAGATGAATGAGACGGGTGATAAACCTGGGGTGAGAACCTGTCCTATCGTTCGAACTTAGGATGATGTGGCGACATGACGGAGCCCACTTTTCGTTTGTGCCATTGACGAGAACTACCTCCTCCGAATTATGCTTTGATCTAGAAAATGTCAGGACATGCTTGACCCATTTCTAGGATAGTCCCTGAGAACTCGGCACGCAAAGCACCTCGAGATGTACGTTGGTGTCGTCGTAGTCACTGCATCAACTTCGGTGTGCTGGTATGATTCAGTTTGGAATGCCATTTGTGCACTGTATGTATCTGCCCTAGTAACCATGTTTCATCGCATACCGTGAAGTGAGTGCGGCCATCTCCTCACTTTAGACGAGGGACCTTGGTACGGTGTCAAGTCCCTCCCAGTTGATACCACAATTAAACGTTTCTCTAACGCCCGTCTGGGCCTCCTGTCTGTCCCTGGGCACCACAACCTCAAGGTTTCTCGACCAACGAAATCACCTCCCATCTCGGCCTCAGCTAATTCCTACCTTTTCCTCTGCCTAAAAATGTGCGCCATGCTTACTCTACGAACCATTAACATATTTCTCCATCATTTGGGACACCGCGTTTGCCTCCTTGTCTTATACGTACCCCTCCAGGTACTATTTGTCCTCAGCACTCATCTGAATTGTTGTTAATAATCTGGAACGACTACGCATCATGTAGCACAGGATTCCGAGTGCTGTATATAAGGGCTCTCTATTCTATGAAATAAGATCGACCAAGTAATACCGTAGTTCCAGAACACCTCGACGCACGGGTCTAAGACTAAGCTCAGTCGTACTAGTCGTCCCCATCGTCTGTCGTCTCCTCTTCTTCCTGCTCGCTCTCACATTCTTCCCATTCCTCTTCCGAACTCACGCTCGTGCTCTCTTGCCTGCACAGTGGAGAAATCAATATAGTAAACAACTGTGAAATTCATATGGTTCCATACCCATACTGCGTGTTCTTGGCACCATGTTCTAGCAGCAATTCCACAATCTCGTGATACCCTTTCTCCGACGCTATTTGGAATGCGGTCTTGCCTTTGTTGTTCTCCACATCTATATCCGCACCATGCTTGAGTAGCAAGCGTATAACTTCCAGGAAGGGCTTGAATGGGATTAACGCTTCCTCCGGGGCGTATAATGACCGATGCAATGGAGTCGATCCTGTATCGTCCAGTACGTTCGTATCTGCGCCGTGACGCAGCAATAATTGCATGATTCCAAGCTGATCGCGGGTGGTGTAAGGATATGATGCTAGGTGTAATGCAACAAGCCCCTCGTCATTGCGGGTATTGATATCAGCTTTGTGCTCGAGTAGCATCCGAGCGACTTCAAAGTGGCCAGTGGCGGTTGCTAGATGCAGCGGAGTCCAGAGGTCAGCCTTCTGGGCATTCACATCCGCACCATGATTGAGTAGCCACTGCGCGACATCGACAAGTCCTCCCACGGATGCAAAATGCAATAGTGTCCATTTGGTGTCGTCCCGCACATGGATGTCTGCACCATGCTGATGTAGTAGCTTCATAACCTGGAAATGTCCCATAGCCAATGCTGCCACCAGTGGAGTCTTGTTCCGACCACCTTCAGTGTTAACATCCTGTGGATGTTTCGAAACGAGATGCCCCACCAGGTCGTGGAATCCACAGAACGCCGCATAGTATAGAGGACCTCCACCAGTTTCAGATGAGTACCAGAACCGCACCCAGGATGTGTCAATGTTGTAAACCCGGAGCCAGGCTGCCCAATGTGGTTTTCCCGCGTCAAACAAGTATTCCATTGCGTCCTGTATGCTTGATGACACGTTCTCGAATTGCGCATGATCCACCCAGTGTTGCGCCGCATATTCGACAAGAGGAACGTCCGAGGCGTTAGATTCGTTCACATGATCGTCCAAACTAAGTAGAACACCCAGGCAAGCATGTGCGAGGATCGTGTGTGCAGGCTTCAGATCAACATGATACCGAGAAATATCTCCACTTGAACTCGCCAGTCGTTCCGAGGTCAGGAATTCCTTCACAGAAAAGTGAGAGAATTGCACAACTTGAAATCCACCATCATCGACAGTGGCAATCAAGCTTGAACATGTCGAGAGTACAGCTTGATGTTGATCCTCCCATCTCCAATTCGGGTTCAACTTCGGAATCCCGTCCCGCCGGGCCGCGTCAAAGTCAACTGCCAGTACCTCTGCGAGCTCCTCAACGCGCAGTGGCCGAATCGCGACTGTAAGACATTGCAGAAGACGACGAGCATGATCTCGATTCGTCTTATTGATGTCCCTCAACACCCTCTCATAAGTCTCGTCTAGCGTCTCGGGCAATTTGTCAAGAATGCTCCGCACACTTGGCGGGAGACAGTGACGGAGTGATTCTAGCTGGCAATACACCCATCGAAACCTGTCAACATATAAGCAGATTTTATGGGTACGGGAAGGGAGACACTTACATTCCATCTGCCCTTTCTGAGAGTGTCTTGACAACGAGTGTCTTATCTTCCTCCCGCCATCTTCGCATATTTGTGTCCGAATAAACCACAGAGCTGACGTAGTCGACAATGTCTTTTCTTTGACCAGTTTGGTCGTGAATAGAGACACGGAGTGATGTTAGAGGTTCAAGAATTGCTCGTATGTCGACCTCCGGGCGACTTGTCACGCAGACATGTAGATTTGGGAGGTGTAGGTCAACAAGATCCTTTACGAGGGCAAGGACCTGCTCTCGCGAAGACGGCATCCCAGAATTGTTTGGGCACTCGTCGAGTGCATCCACCACAAGGTAAATGGGGAGTTCAGACGGGAAGGAGAGCATTTCTATCAAGCATTTTGTCAGGGCACCATCGCTGGGCGTTGTTGAGCCATCGCGGTGGGTAGAATGAAGGCGGGAGAGTATGTCACAACACATATCGGACTGAGCAGAAAGTTGAAGGAGAAGGGAAAGGAGCAAGTTCCGGTGGGTTTTCTTGTCTTCGTCGCGGAAGTCAAAATAGAAATAAGCCATGGAGGCTAATCCCGAGTCGCATAGGGTCATGATTTGTTCGATTACTGCAGAGCTGATCGATGTCACCACGGTCAGTCTAGGCACCAATGTCTGAGAAACTACGAACCAGAGGATGCTCTTGCCAGATCCAGCTACAAAGACAGCAAGTCGTGAGGCGCGGAACGGTAGGGCGTAATGGAAGCGTACGCTTTCCGTGTATCCACAAGAGTGAAGGAGTGGATTTCCATTTGTCGAAGATACTGCCTTGGAAGAACCAGTTCGCTGTTCCTTCGTGGTGAGAACTGCGAGCGATATTGTGATTTGTTGATGGATCGGATGGAGAGAGCCACTTCTGAATCTCCCCCCGCTGCTGCTTCCCTATAGGGCTGTTTCAGCCAGCAAAAAGGAGTGAAGCTAGGAAATGACGAACGCTTCACTTCGTCTACGATATTTGCCGCTTGTTGAATAATTTCTTTTGACTCTTTGCCGTCTAGCCGCATAAATGTTCGATGAGAGTTCATGAAGAACACAATGATGCGTGTTACGCACCCTTCAAGCTTTCCACTATCGCCATTCGAGCCTCCTCCTGAATAAGCTTGTCCAGCCTCTTCAGTGCGTCCTCAATATCGTTCCTACCGACTAGTTTCTTCACATATTGTTCTATATAAATATCAGTCAACAGCCACATGGCGGTCGGTAATTAGCTCACTCGCTCGGCTTTGCTTTATCACCCTTGTCGCGATCGCAAGAATAGAGAGCACTTCAACCATCACCTTCACAATGATATCGGTCATCGCATCAGTTGGTCGCATTTCAGTATAGGACTCGAGTCGTTTGAAGAAATTATCCACGTGATCGAAGAGATCGACGAGCACATCTCGACTCGCATCGACGTCCTTAGCCGCCTAACCGAACTCGGTGTCAGAATTGTCCACACAAAGGGGTGAACGAAGATTCTCACCAAGAGGAGAACACCGATACCTGCGAAGATCACTTTCGCGGGGGAGAATACCTGAAAAATAGAGATCAGAGCAGAGATAGTAGAGAAATGGCTAGTTGATATTTACGAGACCAACGCCCTCACCGAGAGTGGCGGAAAATGCGTAAAGGACGTTCACGGTAGGGTTCAGCCAATTTGTTAATCTTTGATCTGCACTCCGCTGGTGATCGAATTTGTGTACTTGGTCTTGAAGCACGGCCAGAATGTCTGTGGTAGAGTCACATTTTTCTAGTTGTGCAGCGAGAGGATGAGCGAGGAGGTCATTCTTTGTCTTCTTCTTGTATGCCTTCAAGGCAGCATTGAAAACCGATTGGAAGTTAGAGGAAGAAGAGGCGATGGGTCGAGTGTGGGACATAATGATTGTTAATGTTTAAAAAGTCTGTTGTAGAGAGAGTAGGATCGGAAGTGGGTGTCAACAGGTGAGAAGCAGAAGGCTACCTCGTCTGCTCAGTGATAGCCGCCCAGATATGCCCCAGGCGCAGCCGGGGCAGGCAAGAACGATTCGGAAGTAGCACGGACCGACGCCGATAAGCACAGTGGACGGGCGTTAGCGCGACTGCTAGCCCACTGGCACCCGGACCGCCAGTCACGGTGAAGAATGCACTGCATACTTACGCCTAAATGTACAAGTCGTTGATAGTCCTAACCTAAGCGGCGAAGCTCGGACACTATTTAACGAGAGAGAACACCTCTACTTGGGAAAGGAAAGGAGCTAGTATTTAAGGGGGACGTCGAAGAGGTTTCATTCAATCCCTATTCAAGTTGTCTTAGACTCGTTGGGATACGTACACTCTTCATTTCAGGTCGGAATTAGACCTGCGCCCATTTTTAAGCGGCTCACGAAGGTCCCGTGAAACGTCAGGTGTGATCTTGTGAATGTCTCATAGCAAACTGTGCTATCGAACAACCTATGGCACACTCATATGGCTAATCTTGGGAGAGAGAGTATCCCGCCTATATTACCGTGTGTTACAAACAATACCAAGTAAGACACGCGACGCGTAAACAGACGCGCTTAATTGATTTGTACCCGCGTCGATTAAGCGCCCATCAGTGGCTGGCTCTGGCCCTTGGCTTGTCGCTCTCAATCACTTATCGCTACAAATGACTCTCCCAACTCCACCTCACACCCGCAACAACAAGGAGAACAGACGTGCCGGTGTCAGAGCTCGTGTGGCATGGTCCCAGGTTAATCAATATCATTCCCTCACCAGTCCAACTCGCCCAAAGAACCTTGCTGCCAGCGCATCCAACGATCTTCCCATTCGTTCCATTCTCAAGCAGACATCCTATCTCCTCCTGCCCTTACTACTCCCTGAGAACGAACGACAAGTCACTCCAGAACCTGGTGATCCACTATCAGACCTCCATTACCTCGACCATCCCGTCAACAAAATTATTTCCAAATGTTCAACTCTTGCAGATCTGATCGAGGCTTATTCCGTTCTCACGGCTCGCCTCAGAGTAGCCGTCCAAGAAACCACGGATAGTAGTTGCTCATGGCCGCTGTTTCAACCTCTGCGGAGGCATCGTGTTGCTTTCGTATATACGGTCGTTCGTGACCTCGGTCGCGCTTTGGTCGACCCAATGGAAGGGTGCGACCGGTCAGATTGTTCAACTCCAGAACCCAGATCTTCCCTTCCATCTCCCGAGAAGAGCCCTCGAAAGAAGCGATGTGGCATGAATGAAGAACAGGTGAAGTATGCTCGCGACCTCGCCACTGCATCACACGCTGTGATCAAACTCCTCGGCCTTGCCTTCACACTTCCCGCCGTCTACGGTCTATTCGATGGTACGTGTTGGCTCAACGTTTTCATCTTCAATCTTCTTTTCCGTGGATTCGATGCGCTGTTAGACCAAGAGCCCGGTTGCATGGTGACACAAGTACTCGCAATCCCGCTAGCGATGGAGCTGCCGACGCCAAATGGGCGGAAGACATGTGCGCTTGCCATTTGGCTTCTCCAGACACAGCGATTACCTGCTGACATTCTCGCACAGGCCAAGGACAGAATCACGTACGCCCTTCGACGCGCTGTCGAAGGCGAGCTTGGAAAAGAAGGTAAAAAGGGAGCGGTCAGTGACGGCCTCAAGGTAAAATTGCTTGTGCACGACTCCAGGTTTACAGTACCTGATAACTGACCATTTACTATTTTACAGACGATCCACGATCTTGCAGTCCATGAGCCGTCCGTCTTCTTACCGGCTTTTACCGAACTCCTGCCTTCGATCCTCGAAAATGTTCTTGCGCCGCGACCTGCGTTGCGTGCTCAAGCCTGCCATGCTTTTGGTGGCCTGGCCCTCGGCGTGTCATAGATTCCCCCTCTCCTCTACGCATACCCAGCTCTCCGAGATGGTCCCAGCCACACTTGGTATTGCTCCCGTATCGCCGTCGACTTGATTCCCCCGTACGTCTAGCAATTAGCAAATCTGATTCGATTCATGTCAAGAGACTACGAATGATGCTCGGCGCACACGGCTCGTCATGTGCTGCGCAAGGCCCCGTCTGGGCGCTCTGCACGTTCGTGGCTCGAATCATACTACTCGGACCAACGCCCGTGACAAGCACAAAGCTCACCAATGCGCTGAATGGCTCGCAGCCCTCTCAGCGTGTCACAGAAAGTCATCGGTGCGCATGTCCAGTCTGGGATCTGAAGAGGAACATGGCGACCAGTGGCTAGAGAACAGGGGACGCCCAAGGCTCATCATTGCCAAGGCGACCCAGAACTATACGCTGAATTCCAGTCGATTTTGGGTTTTTTTTATAAAGGTATTTACAAGTTAATTGACGTCTTGACTTGTGCCCGTTCCTAAACTGATGACAATTACAGAAGACAGCGGACCCTCATAATCGTTCGGTGATGGGCTACTCCGTTGGATGGTGCGTGATCCCAAATGCAAGTGCAGACCGCGACGTCCATCTCTACCGTGCTACGCTCAGGCAGTGGAGCATCCGACTGACGACGATTGGGCGACTCCTCCACTTTGCGTGAAACGACCGGTGGGTCGTCTGTTGTAGCGAGTGAATATAGTCAGGAGGTGCCAGAAGAGCGTATTATGAGTGAGGCTGCCCCGGGCCTGAGAGGAGTCCATGGACGCCAATGATGGATGGATGAGACGGGTGAAAAACCAGGGGTGAGCATCTGTCCTATGACGTTCGAACTTAGGATAATAGTGGCGACATGACGGAGCCCACTTTTCGTTTGTGCCGTTGACGGGGAACTACCTCCGAATTATGCCTTGATCCAGAAAATGTCAGGACATGCTTGACCCATTTCTAGGATAGTCCCTGAGAGCTCGGCATGCAAAGCACAGCGAGGTGGACGTTGGTGTCGTCGTAGTCACTGCATCAACTCTAGTGTGCTGGGATGATTCAAGCTTGGAATGCCTTTTGTGTACTGTAAGTATCAGTCTGCCCCAGTAACCATGTTTCATCGCGTACCGTGAAGTCAGTGCGGCCATCTCCTCACTCTGCACGAGGGACCTTGGTGCTGTGGTGTCAAGTCCCTCCCAGTCAATACCACAATTAATCGTTTCTCCAATGCCCGCCTGTGCTTCCGGTTTGTCCCTGGATACCACAATTCCGAGGTTTCTCGACCAACGAAACCACCCCCGGCGTCTCGGCCTGGTTCTTACCTCAGGCTTTCCCTCCGAGTCTGCCTAAAATGTGCGCCATGCTTACTCTACGAACTACTACTATATTTCCCCATCATTTGGGACACCGCGTTTGCTTCCTTGTCTTCTTATACGTACCCCTCTCCAGGTACTATTTGTCCTCAGCACTCATCCGAATTTCTGTTAATAACCTAGAACGACTACGCATCATGTAGTACAGGATTCCGAATGCTGTATATAAGGGCTCTCTATTCTACAGTACGAAATAAGATCGACCAAGTAATACCATAGTTCCGGAACGCCCCAACGCACGGGTCTAAGACTAGACTAAGCTCAGTCGTACTAGTCGTCCCCATCGTCTGTCGTCTCCTCTTCTTCCTGCTCGCTCTCACATTCTTCCCATTCCTCTTCCGAACTCACGCTCGTGCTCTCTTGCCTGCACAGTGGAGAAATCAATATAGTAAACAACTAGGAAATTCATATGGCTCCATACCCATACTGCGTGTTCTTGGCACCATGTTCTAGCAGCAATTCCACAATCTCGTGGTACCCTTTCTTCGACGCTATTTGGAATGCGGTCTTGCCTTTGTTGTTCTCCACATCTATATTCGCACCATGCTTGAATAGCAAGTGTATAACTTCCAGTAAGGGCTTGAGTGGGATGGACGCTTCCTCCGGGGCGTATAATGACCGGTGCAATGGGGTCGATCCTTCATTGTCCAGTACGTTCGTATCTGCGCCGTGACGCAGCAATAATTGCGTGATCTCAAGCTGATCGCGGGTGGTGTGAGGACATGATGCTAGGTGTAATGCAACACGCCCCTCGTCATTGCGGGTATGGATATCAGCTTTGTGCTCGAGTAACATCCGAGCGATTTCAAAGTAGCCATTGGCGGTTGCTAGATGCAGCGGTGTCCAGAGGTCACGCTTTTGGATATTCACATCCGCACCATGATTGAGTAGCCACTGCGCGACATCGATAAGTCCTTCCGTGGATGCACTATGCAGTGGTGTCCGTTTGATGTTGTCCCGCTCATGGATGTCCGCACCATGCTGATGCAGTAGCTCCGCAACCTGGAAGTGTTTCCCATACAACGTTGCCACTAGTGGAGTCTTTCTCTGACCACCTTCAGCGTTAACATCCTGTGGATGCTTTGCTACAAGATGTTCCACCAGGTCGTGGAATCCACACAACGCCGCATAGTATAGAGGACCTCCACCAGTTCCAGATGAGTAATTGAACCAAGACCAGGATGTGTCCATGTTGTAAACCCGGAGCCAGGCTGCCCAATGTGGTTTTCCTGCATCAAACAAGTATTCCATTGCGTCCTGTATGCTTGATGACACGTTCTCAAATTGCGCGTGATCGACCCAGTGTTGCGCCGCATATCCAGCAAGAGGAAGGTCCGAGGCGTTAGATCCGTTCACCTGATCGTCCAGAGTAAGTAGAACGCCAAGGCAAGCATGTGCGAGGATCGTGTGTGCAGGCTTCAGATCAACATGATACTGGGAAATATCTCCACTTGAACTCGCCAGTCGTTCCGAGGTCAAGAATTCCTTCACAGAAAAGTGAGAGAATTGTACAACTTGAAATCCATCATCATCGACAGTGGTAATCAAGCTTGAACATGTCGAGAGTACAGCTTGATGTTGATCCTCCCATCTCCAATTCGGGTTCAACTTCGGAATTCCGTCCCGCCGGGCCGCGTCAAAATCAACTGCCAGTACCTCCGCGAGCTCCGCAACGCGCAGTGGCCGAATCGCGACTGTAAGACATTGCAGAAGACGATGAGCATGATCTCGATTCGTCTTATTGATGTCCTTCAACACCCTCTCATAAGTCTCGTCTAGCGTCTCAGGCAGTTTGTCAAGAATGCTCCGCACACTTGGCGGGAGACAGTGACGGAGTGATTCTAGCTGGCAATACACCCATCGAAACCTGTCAACATATAAGCAGATCTTATGGGCACGGGAAGTGAGACACTTACATTCCATCTGCCCTTTCGGAGAGTGTCTTGACAACTAGCGTCTTATCTTCCTCCCGCCATCTTCGCATATTTGTGTCTGAATAAACTACAGAGCTGACGTAGTCGACAATATCTTTTTTTTGGCCAGTTTGGTCGTGAATGGAGACACGGAGGGGTGTTAGCGATTCAATTGTTGCTCGTATGTCGACCTCCGGGCGACTTGTCACACAGATATGTAGATTTGGGAGATGTAGGTCAACAAGATCCTTTACAAGGGCAAGGACCTGCTCTCGCGAAGACGGCATCCCAGAATTGTTTGGGCACTCGTCGACCGCATCGATCACAAGATAAATGGGGAGTTCAGACGGGAATGAGAGCATCTCTATCAAGCATTTTGTCAGGGCACCATCGCTGGGCGTCGTTGAGCCATCGCGGTGGGTAGAATGAAGGCGGGAGAGTATGTCACAACACATATCGGACTGAGCAGAAAGTTGAAGGAGAAGGGAAAGGAGCAAGTTCCGGTGGTTTTTCTTGTCTTCGTCGCGGAAGTCAAAATAGAAATAAGCCATGGAGGCCAATCCCGAGTCGCATAGTGTCATGATTTGTTCGATTACTGCAGAGCTGATCGATGTCGTCAGTCTGGGCAGCAATGTCTGAGAAACTACGAACCAGAGGACGCTCTTTCCAGATCCAGCTACAAAGACAGCAAGTCGTGAGGCGCAGAACGATAGGGCGTAATGAAAACGTACGCTTTCCGTGTATCCACAGGAGTGAAGGAGTGGATTTCCATTTGTCGAAGATACTGCCTTGGAAGAACCAGTTCGCTGTTCCTTCGTGGTGAGAACTGCGGGCGATGTTGTGATTTGTTGATGGATCAGGTGGAGAGAGCCACTTGTGAAGTTCCCCCCGCTGCTGCCTCCCTATAGAGCCGGTTTCAGCCAGCTAAAAGCATTGAAGCTGGGAGATGACGAACGGTTCACTTCTTGAATAATTTCTTTTGACTCTTTGCCGTCTAGCCATGTAAATGTTCGAAGAGAGCTCGTGAAGAACACAATGATGTGTGTTACGCACCCTTCAAGTTTTCCACTATCCCCATCCGAGCCTCCTCCTGAATGAGCTTGTCCAGCCTCTTCAGTGCGTCCTCAATATCGTTCCTACCAACTAGTTTCTTCACATATTGTTCTACACAAATATCAGTCAACAGTCACATGGCAGTCGGTAATTAGCTCACTCGCTCGGCTTTGCTTGATCACCTTTGTCGCGATCCCGAGAATAGAGAGCACTTCAACCATCACCTTCACAATGATATCGGTCATTCCATCAGTTTGTCGCATTTCAGTATAGGACTCGAGTCGTTTGAAGAAATTATCCACGTGATCGAAGAGATCGACGAGCACATCTTGACTCGCATCGACGTCCTTAGCCGCCTAACCGAACTCGGTGTCAGAATTGTCCACACAAAGGGGTGAACGAAGATTCTCACCAAGAGGAGAACACCGATACCGGCGAAGATCACTTTCGCGGGCGAGAATACCTGCAAAGAAGAGATCAGAGCACAGATAGTAGAGAAATGGCCACTTGATATTCACGAGACCAACGCCCTCACCGAGAGTGGCGGAAAATGCGTAAAGGACATTCACGGTAGGGTTCAGCCAATTTGTTAATCTTTGATCTGCACTCCGCTGGTGATCGAATTGGTGTACTTGGTCTTGAAGCACGGCCAGAATGTCTGTGGTAGAGTCACATTTTTCTAGTTCTGCAGCGAGAGGATGAGCGAGGAGGTCATTCTTTGTCTTCTTCTTGTATGCCTTCAAGGCAGCATTGAAAATCGATTGGAAGTTAGAGGAGGAAGAGGCGATGGGTTGAGTGTGGGACATAATGACTGTTAATGTTTAAAAAGTCTGTTGTAGAGAGAGTAGGATCGGAAGTGGGTGTCAACAGGTGAGAAGCAGGAGGCTACCTCGTCTGCTCAGTGATAGCCGCCCAGATATGCCCGAGGCGCAGCCGGGGCAGGCAAGAACGATTCGGAAGTAGCACGGACCGACGCCGATAAGCTCAGTGGACGGGCGCTAGAGACTGCTAGCCCACTGGCACGCCCGGACCGCTGCAGTGAAGAATGCACTGTATACTTGGATACGCCTAAATGTACAAGTCGTTGATAGTCCTAACCTAAGCGGCGAAGCTCGGACACTATTTAACGAGAGAGAACACCTCTACTTGGGAAAGGAAAGGAGCTAGTATTTGAGGGGGACGTCGAAGAGGTTTCATTCAATCCCTATTGTCATAGACTCGCTGGGATACGTACATACTCTTCATTTCAGGTCGGAATTAGACCTGCGCCCATTTTTAAGCGGCTCACGAAGGTCCCGTGAAACGTCAAGTGTGATTTTGTGAATGTCTCATAGCAAACTGTGCTATCAAACAACCTATGGCACACTCATATGGCTAATCTTGGAAGAGTGAGAGTTTTCCGCCTATTACCGTGTGTTACAAACAATAGCAAGCAAGACACGCGACGCGTAAACAGACGCGCTTAATTGGATTTGTACCCGCGTCCGTTAAGCGCCCATCAGTGGCTGGCTCTGGCCCTTGGCTTGTCGCTCTCAATCACTTATCGCTACAAATGACTCTCCCAACTCCACCTCACACCCGCAATAACAAGGAGAACAGACGCGCCGGTGTCAGGGCTCGTGTGGCATGGTCCCAGGTTAATCAGTATCATTCCCTCACCAGTCCAACTCGCCCAAAGAACCTTGCTGCCAGCGCATCCACCGATCTCCCCATTCGTTCCATTCTCAAGCAGACCTCCTATCTCCTCCTGCCCTTACTACTCCCTGAGAGTGAACGACAAGTCACTCCAGAACCCGGTGATCCACTATCAGACCTCCATTACCTCGACCATCCCGTCAATAAAATTATTTCCAAATGTTCAACTCTTGCAGATCTGATCGAGGCTTATTCCGTTCTCACGGCTCGCCTCAGAGTGGCCGTCCAAGAAACCACGGACAGTAGTTGCTCATGGCCGCTGTTTCAACCTCTGCGGAGGCATCGTGTTGCTTTTGTAGATGCTGTCGTTCGTGACCTCGGTCGCGCTTTGGTTGACCCAATGGAAGGGTGCGACAGGTCAGATTGTTCAACTCCAGAACCCAGATCGTCCCTTCCATCCCCCGAGAAGAGCCCTCGAAAGAAGCGATGTGGCATGAATGAAGAACAGGTGAAGTATGCTCGCGACCTCGCCACTGTATCACATGCCGTGATCAAACTCCTCGGTCTTGCCTTCACACTTCCCGCTGTCTACGGTCTATTCGATGGTACGTGTTGGCCCAATGTTTTCATCTTCGAGATTCTTTTCGGTTGATTCAACGCGGTGTTAGACCAAGAGCTCGGTTGCATGGTGACACAAGTGCTCGCAATACCGCTATCGATGGAGCTGCCGACACCAAATGGGCGGAAGACATGCGCGCTTGCCATTTGGCTTCTCCAGACACAACGATTGCCTGCTGACATTCTTGCACCGGCCAAGGACAGAATCACGTATGCCCTTCGACGCGCTGTCGAAGGCGAGCTTGGAAAAGAAGGTAAAAAGGGAGCGGTCAGTGACGGTCTCAAGGTATAATCGCTTGTTCACGACTCTCCAGGCTTACCTGATCACTGACGATTTACTATCCTGCAGGCGATCCACGATCTTGCAGTCCATGAACCGTCGGTCTTCTTACCAGCGTTTACCGAACTCCTGCCTTCGATCCTCGGAAACCTTCTGGCGCCACGACTTGCGCTGCGCGCTCAAGCCTGCCATGCTCTTGGTGGCCTGGCCCTCGGCGCATCACAGATTCCACTCTCCTATACACATACGCGACTCTCCGAAATGATCGCCGCCGCACTTGAGGTTACTCCCGCACCGTCGTCAAATTCATCTCCCCGTACACCCAGCAAATCTGACTCGATGCTTGTCAAAACACTACGAACAACGCTCGCGGCGCACGACCCAACGTGTGCCGCACAGGGGCCCGTCTGGGCGCTCTGCACGCTCGCAGCTCTCGTCGTGCTGCTCGGGCCAGCGCTCGTGACCAACGCGAAACTCACCAATGGGCTGAAGGGGCTCCTAGCCCTCTCAGTGCGCCACAAAAAGTCATCCGTCCGCGCCCTCGCATGCGCAGTGTGGCGTCCATTGGCATGGGCATACTTCCGGCCACCCTTTCCGCGTCAGCGTGAACAGGAAGAAGATGGCGGTGATGAGGATGAAGGACAAGAGCGGGAGGATGACGAAGACGAGCGGACGACAGAGGCTGCTGCCTGGACGCAGGCGGAAGAGGCACGCCGCGACGACTTTTGGAAGGTCGTCGCGACTATGGTCGACATGGGTGCTGGCGTCGGTTCCGTAGGCGCGCTGCTTGCGCACAAGACTGATGATGCGCGCAGCGTATCGCGCGGAATTGCGCTCCTGGATACGATGGTGCAGCGCGGGGGCAACATGTGCCATGATGCAGTTCAGACACTCTGCCGGCTCGTCTCTGCACCGCGCGGTGTGTTGGGCTCACCACCGGCCCAAGACGAGCAAGAGGAAGAAGAGGAGGAAGAGGAAGGGCGGGACTGGGACTGGGCGAAACTGGTTCCCGCCCGCTTGTTCAGTGCCGACCCCGGCCTGCTCACTGTCGAATTCGGCTCGCTCTCCGAGGAGGTGCGCCCCTTGCTGAAACAGACGCCCACCGTGGCGGATGTGCGCGCGCTCAGCGCCGCCGAGCTGTGGATGCCCGGTGTGATGGATGGCTTGATTAAGGTGTGGCGGACTGCATTGACGCAGGTGTGCTTGAGCTCAGACGCCGAGCTTCCGGTAAGTCTGCGACGGCTCGCGAGCGGAGATTAGGTAGCTGATTGTTTGTCCTTGCTGTTGTGCCTAGCCCGAACTCGTCCAATCTTGGAACGGGCTTCTCAAGGCGGCGCTGCGCGGTCTGCGACGCTCAACCGATGACGACGACCAAGACGACGACTCGGTGCAAAAGCTCGCCGAGCTCGCCGTATCGCTGATGCAAGATATCCTCGGCGACCCCAAAGTGCAACTAGTCCCTTCCGGCGACGCGGCAGCGACCGCGCCCGGCGCGGGGTCCGACGCCGACCTAGCGCCGCACACGCGCTCAAACGCGGCAATGAAGCTCGCCGTGGTGCGCGCACTCTGGACACATGCGCACGCGGTGCTCCCCGCTCAGGCGCTCGGCGGGTCCGCAAGCGAGGCGCTGCTCACGTGGCTCATGGAGAAGGAGGCCGAGCTCGTGTGGGAGACCGATACGCCGCACGATGCGCGCACGCAGTGGGCTATGCTCTGCGCCGAGGTGCTCGTCCGCAGCGCCGCGTCATCCGCATCGTCGCTCC
>QLOZ01001616.1:0-24805 GCA_003314065.1 Lactarius sp. MG50 | reverse complement strand
CATGGTGTCCGAGTCGATCTCAGATGTTTTTTTTCTAAACGAGAAGCGATCCAGAGACTACGGATTTGCTCTTGTTCGTCAAGTTCGTTCACACGTTCATTGTCCTCTGACCGCGGATGCTTTTTATTTTTTGATGGGTAACAGGTCGTTGTGCTACGCGCCGCAATTTTACTACTGCTTGTAGGGTCAGGGCATCGCCGTAACGCCTCGCGATTGCCTTGATTCTGATGGACAGAATACTTCGATCCGTTGTTCCTTTGTTGTGGTCACGGTGATGGCCAAGGCGACAAAGATAAGTTATACGGTACTGCACGCGTTTCAGTTGTTGATTGAGTGTGAAGAACACGTGGTGGCCACATGCGGCCCGGGCGCGGCAGCGACACGACACGTCGCTCTGTCTTATTCTTCGTAACTTACCTTCATCGTGAACGCGTGTTGAGTCGGAGTATATCTTGCACTATCAAGGCCCAGACGCGTGTCCGTGCCTGGGGTCCCAAATTAACGCAAACCTCGTGGCCCCTAACGTTGGGGGTTCTGTGTGGGGGGGCTCGAGAGAAGAGGGTAATAGCGCTAGAATTCTCGATCGTTCCACGAACAGGCCACACCGGAATAAGGCGTAATAGATCCGTATTACGAAGTGTGAAGGCGGCGGTGTGGTACTATGATAACCACCCCCCACCCCCTCCACTCCACATCACGCATTTCACAATCGTCAGGTTACGTGGTGGGGAGGCTAGCTATGGGAAATCAGAACGCGAGAAGAAGAAACCCGCCCACGATCTCCATCACGCGCTCGCGCTCTTCCCAATGGGACATGTGACTCGAGTTCTCAAGGGTGACCCATCTGACCTTGGGAATGTGGGCAAACGCTGGCGCCATCGTGCTGTCTTGTGCCTCGTCGTATCGCCCATTGATTAGGAGTGTGGGTACGGCGATTTTGTGCAGCTCGTCCGTGATAGTCCAATCCTTGATCGTTCCGATAACGTCAAACTGGAATGGACCATACCTGAGAAGTTTGCGAAAGCGCCGCGTGAGTGAGAAACGTTACGGTGGTACGCGTAGTGAGATAGGAAAACCCGAGAGCAAACCCACATGGTCATGTATACAGTCGGGTCTTCCTCCAGGGACTGGAACGCGGCTTGTACGTCCTGGGGAAACGGATCGATGCGGCACAAGTGCCGCCTCCAGAACACCCCGATGGCGGCTTGATACTCCTCGCTTCCAGTTGTGCCCGCCGTCTCGTGCTGCGCCAGCGTATCCTGCACTTCCTGCGGCAGGCACGTCCGCAGCTTGTTCTGCGCCTCGCACCACAGGCGGACGTCCATGGGAGAAGAGATGACGACGAGCCTGCGCAGTCCCTTGGGCTGCTGGACCGCGAAGCGCATCGCAAGCATGCCGCCCCACGAGTGGCCGAGAAGGTCGTACTCTTCGATTCCCAGACGCGCAATGAGATTGTCTAGCTCCGCGAGAAATAGCGATTCTGTCAGAACGGAGGCGTCCGCTTCTTGCACGTGCGTAGAACGGCCGTTGCCCGCCTGATCATACAAGATGACAGGGATGTCATATGTAGAGTTGAGATCTTGGAACGGAGTTAGATAGGTATGGACTGCCCCGGGTCCACCGTGCAGACAGACAAGGGGAGGGTTCTTCGCTGCGGTGGGGTCACCAACAACCCTGTACCATGTCTGCATGGGTTTTCCTAGCAGGGCATACTCAAATTCAACGTATCCCTCAACACTCTTGCCAGTACCAGTGATCATGGCTATGGTCAAAAAGAGGCGCAATTTTGACTGGCAAAAAGCGCGCGTGTCACTGATAAGCGAGCGGAAACACCGTGATCTCCTAACCAAAAGACAAAAACAAGAAGACCACGTTTGCAGATTTGAGCCTACACGTTCCCAGGGGGGGAGGTCACGCCGGCCTGGTCTTTGGACCCGATATCTAACTGACAGGTACGGTTAGAAGCCACGGGTAAAGGGCCTGGGTCTATCATATCTACAAGCCACAAGCGGATACATTGCACATCGCGCTCGGCGTTATGCGACTTGGATATGGATGTACACATCGAGAAATATGCAGGTTCCGCTCAGGATATAAACCCCTGGTCATCTCGTCTTGAATATACCAACACCTCCCTCGACATGGATAACAGCATCGGAGCACAAGTCCAGGTTGCACAAGTCAAGTTTTTCCCTCCTCTTCACGAGCAGCGCCGCTCGTGGGCTCTCGACATTCTTCGTCGCGAGCGCGTCACTTCGGTATGACCGCGAGCCCCCCGGCCATGGGATCGCGTCCATATCCTTACTGACTTTATGTCGCAGGTGCTAGACGTTGGGTGTGGTGAGGGGGTCCTCCTCCAACACCTCACTCACGCCCCACCGTGGCGTGCTCACAGTGCCTCTACCCCCGCCCCTGCAGTCTTTCAAAAGCCTGACTTTATCCACGTCCGTGAGATGCACGGATTAGATATCCTCCACGAGGATCTGTTGTACGCCATTGGGGTAACTGCTCCGTCAAAACACGGGTATGGCTGGACGCGGTTCGAAACCTTGGATGTCTCGATCTGGGAGGGCGGCCTGCAAGTACCCAATCCCGCCTTCAAAGGTATAGAATGTATCGTCGCAACAGAAGTGTAAGGACATTCATTCTGCGCCCCGCACATTCTCTGACGCGCTGACACCAAATTCTAGCATCGAACATTTGCCTGACGACGTCCTCACGTCTTTTGCTCCGGTCTTACTGGGACACTACGCCCCCCGTCTCCTTCTGTTCACCACTCCCACTTACGATTTCAACACGTGCTTCAGCGCCCCGGGCGATCAAAGTTGGGGCTTCCCGGATCCGACCGGGCGCACCGAACGCGTATTTCGCCACTCGGACCACAAGTTCGAGTGGACCATGGACGAATGCGAAGCGTGGTGTAGGGCAGCGGCCGAGGAATGGGGCTATGACTTCACCATCGATAGCATCGGGCGCTCGACTGCGAAGGATCCGTGGGGTCGCGACGGCGACGTCCGCGCAACCCAGACCGTGACATTCCGGAGACGCGAAGGTAGGGAGTGGGCCACGAGGCGCGCCACTAAATATGCCGAATGGACTTCATCGAGGGTCGAGGGCGACCCACACAAACGACTTGTCACTCACGCATACGAGGCCCACAGTGGCGCGGAGCAAGTCGCGTCGCGTGAAGAGATCACCGCTGCCATCAAAACAACCATCCAAGACATAGGCGCCTCGGACGTCACGATTTTTGAAATCTGGCGGGAAGACTCCGTTTCGACCCTCTGCGGTGGGTGGCTCGAAGTTCTTTTGGACGTCATCACCCAGGATCCATCGTTTCTTCTGCACAAGGAAGGAAAGGTCGCCGACGACTGGAAGGTGGAGCTTCCAGGCGTCGAGCTGCGGGGTAAAAATCCATGGCAAAATCAGGCCAAGCGGGACGATGCCTGGGGCGAGACCTCCGAGAGCACCGACGACGACACCGCTGAGTCCTACGACGAAGACTACGAGGAGGAGTACGACGAAGAAGATAACGAAGAATACTGGGGGGAAACCGAGGACGCGGGGTGGGTGGCTTCTGAGGGCGGCGGCTGGAACGCAGAGGATTGTGACATTAACACTCTGAAGGCCTGGGCCGAGTGGAAACCAGCGCCTGGCTGGATCGTTGAAGCCGGCTGGGAGTAGTTACACATGCCCGAGTCCTGAATTTACGAATTGCTAAGATAGTACGAGTAAACAGAAGAGAATCTATGACGCATGAAGTTGATTACGCTAATGTGAAGACGAAAAAAGGACATGAGAAACCCAACAACCCTGGATAACTATCGTGACCCCAAATCTACTGTAGAACAGATCAGCGACGTACCCAAGAACCCCATCTAGAAGGACCCCAGGGTTTATTGCGCCTCAGCGTTCCAACGACGCAAGGTTCACCTTCGGAACTAATCGCCATCCCGTCTAATCAGTACCCTCCCTTGGTAAGTGTGACAAGATGGGCCCACCTTCGAGAGGATGTAACTGGGCCAAATACGTTATAGCCCACATCAAGTAGCAGCATGCGAGAGTTAGCATCAGGCTTGTTCGGATGAGCCTGCGTATGGTGTTTTAAGTCGAGAGCTGCGCAGCCTGGGTGAACGTGGAGGTAAACGCACGTTTGCTGAGGGCCCTTGCGAACAGAGAACCATGACGCAGCCATAAGGCCGGCAACGACAAAGAGAACGAGGGCTACTGGAAATGCGGAGGCCATCTCAGGCTCACTATGATGGTGGTGGTTGTGCCAGTGTAGTGTAACTTTCACGACGAGTATCGCTGTTGAATCACGTGATTCCCAATAGTGCGATTACTGCGGTGCGGTGTGGTGTGGTACTAACTCTAATATCTGACATGGTATATGTATTTAACGTCTAATCAAACTCCCTACGACGATATGTGATCACCCGCGGCTTCTTCGGGAGTGTAATCATGGTCTAGAGACGAGTTAGTTCCTGTGTAACCGTGCCGCACGATATGTTCAGAACATACGCGGTAATTAGGATCGGGGACGCCTCCCGGAATACGCATCTCGATGCTGCGCACCACCGTCGAGACCAGTGTGCCCAGCTGCAGGTACGCGAACTGTTCGCCGATACACCGATGCCTACCAGCGCCGAACGGCTGGTACGGACTTTCCGTACCCTTACTCACCGCACCAAATCCATAGTCGACCTTCTCCCCATTCTCGTCGACATACTGCCTAAACGCCTGTTGGGCCTGGCCCTCCGGGTCTGTCCAACGACTTGGGATCCAAGTCTCGGCCTTGGACCACAGTGTTTTGTCGACTTGGGACACGGCGGGAGTTGCGAGGACATAATGACCCTTCGGTATAACATACTGGGAGTCCTTTGATGGCGCCGAGAGAGTGCCGGGGACGGCCAGGTCAGCGCGAACGTGACGAATAATACTGTGAATAGGCGGGTGCATGCGAAGTGTCTCGCGAAGTACGGAATCAAGCACCGGAAGGGATTTAAGCTCTTCGTAGGTTGGCAGGCGAAGAGTGCCATCAGCGTTGGAGAAATTCTTGACTTGTTCCTGATAGAGCTCCTCGCTGACAATACGCCATCAAAACGCAGAGTAAGACAGAACACGATAGCAACTCACGCGACGTCAGGATTATCAGCTAGATGCAAGAGAGCCCATGCCGCGGTTGCGGAGCTCGTGTGTTGGCCGGCCATAAGCAAAGCAATCATAATATGCGCTATCTCATGGTCAGGAAGCTCATTCCCGTTGCGGTACGTCTGACCCATGAGGGCGCTTATCATGTCCGGTTCGTCATTCTGACAGGATCTCACTTTTAGCGATTCTCGCAGAGTAAGCCAATAAGTCAACCAACCGTGCTCGTGCCTTCCCTCCTCGCCTTGATGATGTCAATGTAGAAATCCGCCATCTTTTTTTGTGCACGGTCACGCTTGCGGTAGCTCTCCAGCGGCAGATTTGGGAACATAAAGTTAAGTGGGGTAAAGCCACCGTCCAGATCTGTGAACAACTGTGCAAACGTTGCATCCATGTTGCCACGAACTTCCTTTCCCTGGAGCGTCCGCGCGGCGGTGAGGATCGTCATTTCCTGCGTGACCTTCAGAACGTCAAATTGACCCCATTCATTAACATCGTTCATTTGAAATATGCGGAAGCTCGGGTCGTTCCTGAGGAATTGGGACACCTCGTTGTCTACCATTCCAACGTACGTGCGCATATTATCCGTGGAGAGGCCGACTTTGATAAATTTTTTCTGTTCCATGAGCTTCTCGTTTGGGCAATCGTAGACAACGTCCTTGCCAAACACGGGTGTAGTCAAATGCTACAAGCTGGCTTAAGACCCGCTGATGACAAGTGGGGATTGTGCGTACCGTATATGCGTCCTCAGCAGATAGGTTAGCCACTTTCCCACCAAGTATAAAGTTATTCCCAGCCGGTCCCAATGCCACAGTCATTTTACGGCCGAGCAAAACGAACGTGAATACATCCCCATACTAAAATACATGTCAGGAATGGGGACAAGCCCTGGAGGGCAGCCATGCGCACCTTTTTGCGGCAGGATTCGAAAAAAGCAACGGGATCATTCCCGTAGCCCGGCGCGGAACCAACGAAGGGTATGATGTGAAAGACTTCCGGGGGTAACGACGGGTCTCTGGGCAAGAGCTAAGTAGCATGTCAGCATCAAGCAACAGTGAAGGTAAGTACGTGGTGTACCAGTTGACGGAGGACGTTGAGTACAATGGCGATAACTGGAATATTGATGAACGCGAGGAGAGCGACGCGCGACGCTGAATCCGGGAAGTAATTTTGGGACCAGGCGTCGTAGGTGAGGATAATGGTGGAGTTGAGACCGAACGCCATTGTGTTCGGAGCAAACACGGGAGAGGGAGAAGGGGAGCGTTGTGAGAATCGAAGCACGCGAGAGCGAGTGAATAAATAGCATAAAATATAAAATAGGCGGGACCCAACAGGAATCGAACCATTACTATAAATCATCCATCGGCCACGGGGGTGAGACCCTGGCGCAACGCCTTATCCTAAATTATCATGTCTGCTTTACGCTACAATAGGGTAGTAGATTATGTATCTCGCGTGCGTTGCATCGGTCTCAACCAGTCGGGACAGTGACCCTCGCCTTTTGTCCGGGCCATCAACTAACCCCCTCGTTCCGTGCTGGTTATCATACACGAAGGGAATCCCAATCGAGCACTCCAAAAATGTGCTGGGCGCGCCGTTCCCTTGCCAGAGCGTCCGCCTGCCTTGACGTCGGTGACAAGTGGTCTCACTCATATATCCTTCCTCCTCGTTCCAGAAAAGTCTATAAGTGAGACGATCCGTCAACTTGAGCATGCACGTACGCACACACACGTTACGGCGCACATCCGGGAGAGTCGAGAAGGGAAGGTGGGGCGTGCAGACGGGACGGGTCGGAGGACGGGTTCGACGGGACGCGGAACGAGCCGTCACGAAGCACGGCAGCGCTCGGGGCAACCGGCGGGAATTCCCGAACCACTGGAGGCCCGAAAAGCGGGGGCGCTGGCCGGGATCGTCGCGCCGCGCCGCATGTTAGCGAGGTGGTGGCCGTTCTGAGGTCCCGCAGAGCAGGCAAGAGCGTCGTGGAGAAGTGGCGGAGCATTCCCCGGACGAGCGTAGATACTGTGGACACATTCAGGCACGGCCGGCGATCACTGGCGGAGGAATATCGAGTAACTTGCGACTTACCTGACGGATGTAACGATGGGGTCAAGAGGACCCGATTCAGCCAGGGAATGGATCTCGTCAGATCGGTGCGTTCTACGAACACAATGGTGCCCGTGATGACGGCAACGATAGCTGTGTAAAAGGAAGGACGATCAGGAGATTGCGCGGGGTGCCAACAAAGGACTGTTATACCTGCCACGACCACGAGAAACATAGCAGTCTGCAACGCGATCACCTTCGCAGATTCGGTTCCTATACCGTCACCTGATCCAGCAGCAGCTGACGAACTTGAAGACGCTAATGGTAACACCAGGGGCATGGTAGTGATGGTACAAAGACGGGAAATCGGATAGGCAAATTAAACAAACGACCGAAGAACAGGGGGGTTGTTGAGTTGTCTGATAGCACCCGAGGTCGTTTTTATGGTGAGACTGAATCTTCCAAGTCTGCAGGCCCACATTAGGAGGAGGGTGTACAGCACTGGTACGCCTTCTCCGACTCGGAGTCATGCCTTACAGTTAGCATGGTGGGAATATGGAGAGCACACTCACTGGCAGGATAATGTTATGTCCGAGCTGTTGGGTATCCCCCTCTGTGCTAGCAAGATCTGGGCCAGCCTGAGACGAGCAGACATCACTGGAAAACCAGAGGCCGCCAGTCTCGTCACGGTGCTGTACGCTATCCCCGATTGAAATGCAACTAGAATGGACTCCACCGGCATTTCTAGACTGAGCCCAGCTCATTCACATGGGCTACGTAGTAAACTGAGGACCTCCTGACACGTATAACGGTGACAGCCGGCGGAGGGAAACATAGATACGGTCGTCAACATGGTCACCGGCGAGATTTACGCGCCCCACAGGTACAATTTGAGGCTGTGATTCCGAGTCAGTGACTGCGGCCTACTGAACATTTTTACTACAGTAGCACTAGCAGATGGTGGAGTGAAACGGAGAAAGATCAGTAAATTAGGTGGGAACATTGCTGTCCTTCGGTCTCAGCCTGAGCACAGGATGTGTTGTCAGCATGATCTCGTCTACTGTCATCGGGACCTCCGCTCCAATCTCCTGCTCAACCCCTGCACCTTCCAAGATCCCAAACAACCCAAGGTCCGCGATGTGCACCTCTTGTGCCCACGTTCCACGAAAGACGTCTTGTCGTGCGCGGGCCGTAACACGTCCGATCATCGTCGCGATAGGGTTATACGCGCCATTTTCTCGGTCGCTCCTCATCCACCGCTTGACAAAGGCCAGCGCCCACCATCTATTGTGAGATTGCTCGACCCATTTCCACCTTTGTTCCCTTGCTCCAATATACTCGAAGATCGTCTGCATTTCCCTGCTGCTGAACAGCGGCTCGTTGTGAAGCAGCGCATGCTTGATTTGCCAGTGGGTGACGAGGTCTCCGTAGCGGCGCAGGGGCGACGTCGCCCTAGTATACCCTTCACCCTCCGCTACGCCTAATGTCCAGTGTTCTGCGGGATCCAAGGTATATCGGCTCAATGGGAATTGTATCGCCTTGCGTCGTACCTCGAAAAAGTCCACCCAACCGTCCTTGTCCCGCAACCTAAGCAGGTCTGCGAGTACCTCGTCACTTCCCACTGGGGCACCCAAGGATCGTCGTGCAAGTGGAACACCATGGTCACGTCCGAAATGCGACGCAACACGATTCGCAACTTGTGCAGCCTCGGCAACAATAAGACGCGACCCCGAAAGACCTGGATTGTGGACTGCATAAGAGATTTCTGGATCCCCAAGAAACAATCCAGGTCGCATAGAGTCGACCCTGCCAACAGGGAGCAGTTTCGGAGAGACCGTCAGTTCGGGACGTCCTAAAGCGAAAGAGAAGGTAGAAGTGCCGAGTCGACGAGCCACCGTGCGCTTGGAGAAAAGGTTGAGTAAATGAAGATTCTCCATATCTATAGGGGATAGGTTCAGCGGAGTGGGATCTGGCCTCATAGACCGACCAAAAGGAAACGTCGTGTCAGGAGGATGGAATGACATCGCGGTGTCAACGTCGTCGTATTTTAATATGCGCACATTACGGACGATGCCAGCGCGGACCTTGTGATCAACGATATCGCCGTTCGAATCAACCTTGGCGCTAAAAGTCATAACATTTTCGGCCTCGCCACGCGTTGCGGTGTTGCCCAAACTAAGTTTACCGCCTACGAGGGATTCTGGGAGCATGGGATGTGAGCTATGATAAAAATATTGTGTTTGTATGGCGTCGCGAGCACGACGGGCCAGTGAATGCGTGGGTGGTAGAATGGCAGTGGGGTCTGCAATGTGAATGTGAACCCAAAGACAGGAAGGGTCACTCGTATCGCGCTCCACGGATATGCCATCGTCAAGCTCCTGTGCCCCATAATCATCGAGAGTATAGACAGGGAGTTTCCCGAAGTCATGACGGATCGACTCCAGCGGATCAGAGGGATAGAGGTCGTCAGGACCAAGAACGGAGGTAGTTGCAATTGACTTGGAAACACTCTCGGCCCTCACCGGAGGTATGGGGTCTGGAATGGCGGTAATAAGAGCTGGCTGTAATGTCTTAAGCGATGCGATGTCTTGCCACGGAGCGAGCACGCCAATGTCGACAAGGAACTGGCGCACTTGCTCCGAATCGACATCGCCATCATACAAGCCCAAAGTCTTTATTATGTCGCAGACGAGGGGGGTGTAAGGGTTGTTCTGAACGGAGCGTATGTCGACTAGGGAATCGAGGAAAAAACAGATGAATAGTTGGTCGTCCTCGGTGAAAGTAAAGTTCACCGCGGGGTGATAAGACGGGGCCTGATTCTTCGAACCTTTGGACAATCTTTGCAACTCAGCAATGATTCCCTCGGCCCGCATCAAAAATTGTCCGACACGAGGGCTGTCGGTGTGCATCAGATGCCAAACTTGGTTGAAACGTTCGACCTGGGCGCGCGGTCTCACATAAAATGTTTGAGACGACAGGAAGTTGTAGCTATCCATGACGAACATCTGAGAATGCTTCATCAAATGGGAGTACACTGCATGCAGAACCAGGCGGCGGTCCGGATGCTGCACATTCAGAAGCTTAGCCGCTTCCACGACGGTGACCGAGGCCCAGGCTTCCTTATCAGGAGCGCTGACCCGCGGGTACACGCTATTGAACGGTGCAGCGTACCCGTTGTAGAGATCTTCAGACGTTTTATTGAACTTGCGCACTTTCTCCGCAACGGATACACGCGCCATGAGCTCTTTGGAATTGACGGGTTTGTCTTCGATGCCACAACGTTTGACGTGGAAGGCATCGATGAATTTGGGGACGACGTAGAGGATATCGTAGGCAAGATGGGTGATAATACGCCCATCGCCCACAAGCGTTTGGACTACATTCCGTCCTTCGCCAGGAACCTCTCGAAGTATGACGCCAATAAGAGGGAAACTCTTCCTGATGAAAGAAATTTCGTCCGTCGCTTTTCGCATGAAATACAAGTATGCTCACCAGCGAACCTCTACTAGCGCACCAGGGCCCACACCTGATGGCAGCTCAGATGCGCCCTCCTCGAGATGCGTCATCATGGGTCGAACAACATCCCGAAAGTCCTGATCCACGCCCACAGGAAGATGCCGTTCTTCTAGGATAGAGTTGACAAGTTTCAGCTCCGTAGCACGACGTGTTTTGGCGGGAAACGATCCAGCTCTGCGGGATGTGGCAGTCCTCAAAAGGTTCAGCGCAGCGTTATGCCACGCCTGCTTAGCTGCTTTAGTGGTATTTTTCGAGGCAGAAGTTGACCGCGTCCGGAAACGTCCTGGTACCGAAGATGGCTGGTGGGAGTGGGGAATAAAAGAGGGAGCAAGCCCCCCTCGTGCACGATGCATCCGCTTGAAGGAAGTGCGTAAGGCGGAAACTTACCACAGGTCACGCGGCTTCAGAGGAACAAGTTCCCAAAAACGGACTCGGAGACTACACGCGCGTCTAATCGCAACTCGACTATGTTTAAGCGCGTTGATAGACGACGCAAGCGCAAGGAGCAAGAGGAAAGTCTCGGCCTCGACGAGGATGAGAGGGAAGTCTTGGGACTACACGACACGGACTCGTCGGAATCGGACTCTGATTCGTCCGAGTCTTCCTCGACCTCCTCACCTACGACATCTTCGGATGGGCGTGAACCACATCCAGGACACAAGCGGAAGCGAAGAGTTTCTCTACTCTCGCATGACGAGAACGAGGAGAGCAAGGATGGGGAGCTCGTCACAGGCGACGAACTTGAAGAGGATGAGGATGACGGTGATAGTGACTATGAGACCAACCTTCCTCTGACTATTTCTTCTGCCCTCCGAGAACCGATTCGACTCATCTGCCAACATCCTGAAGCCTGGGTTTGCGCCTTCTGCCCAAACAAGACTCTGAAGCACATGGCTATGGTGAAAGTTCACGAAGCTTCACGAGCACGTACGCTACAACTACAAAGAGGCTATCGTGCTTAGAGGCTTCTCACAGATCCACCGCCAGCGTTTAAAACGCATGCAAGAGCTCGCAATGGAATTCAGTCCGAATGACGACATCCAAAAATTACTCGTTAAATCAGTGACGGGAACTCAGCCCGACGGAGAGGGAACTACTTTGTCGCGCAGGGCTGAGCTTAGGGTGCGTCTGGATACAATACGCATTTTTTACTGTGCTGAGTCATTTTTCGGACCCGCTAGAGAGCCAAACAAGAGAAATTGAAGGAGAGGCGTAAGAAGATTAAAGAGAAGAAAGCGGCTGGCATTGCCATCGCGAAGGCAAAGAAGGCAGCAAAAACTGCCAAAAAGGAGACGATTTCAGCACCCACCTCTGATGCAGACAGAGCCGCGCAGCCTCCAAAGCGTGTCAAAGTTGCGTCGAGCGAGGCACCTGAGGGAATCAACGTGCATAGAACTTCCTCCCTCGAAGCAGAGAAGGGGAAACTCACCGAAGTGGCTTCGAAGAGGAGGGAAGCTATGAAAAGTCATCACATACCTGGAAAGAGAAAAAAGTCACGGACAGAAGGCGGCGCTATGCTTGCTTAGATGTTGATTCCGAGTCCACCCCATGTCATATGACGATCCTCGCTTATTCTACAGGGCAATCCATCCGTAACTAAAGCGAAATATTCACGCTGCACATTGACGCCAACCAGCGCTATCGACCCAACGTGTTCTCATTCAATCCTGAGGGGGAGCCGGGACCAAGACGGTGAGAAGAACAGCAAGCAATCGCAAATTGCGGTCTAGTGGTACCAACGATGGGGCCAAGGTTCTGACCGGTTGGTAAGACCGAGAAACGCAGTACTCCACCAAGTTACAGCGATGTATTCATCGCGCCATCGGCACGCATAAAATTTCTCTCGCCGATTCCATGTTCGTGCGCGTTGGTATAACGCCCTACGTGCTAGCATGTTGCTAACATCATGTACTGCACTGTACAGTGACCAATGTGCAGCTCCTGTCTCGCGACGAATCTTCATACACGCACAGCTATTCGGTCTGCCCAGCACCTCTCCTAGGAACAGATATCCCGAATTCTGGTTTATCTCCGCCATGGGCGTATCTGCTATCTTCATCTCCACTTCTCCGCTTCCCCTTGGCTTACCTAGTTCTCGCAGCAACTCTCTCGTCACGCTCCGATTCCAGTCTCCTCGCTCTTCGAAAGGACACTAGACCCCGCGATGACCCAGGGTTTCCCACCATCATTGTGACATTCACAGACTCTGTCACGATATCCATCGACTCTGTTGTTGACCCTCCGATCGATGGACAACATCATATGGACGACGCCTTGCACCCTCTGTCGCCGATCCTCTGGTCTCGACGCGCAAGAGCATTTGGTGTTTTTCCGAGCTCAATCGTATGATCAACCGGCCTATGGGCGTGTGGTATTGGGATACAAGTGGGGACCCAGTGTGCTCCGTTTGGTGAATGTTGGGACTTGATCGGGACCATGAATAGGGTCCCTGACTGAAAGGTCACCGTGCGTTCTTCCTGCGCTCGCGCATGATCTCTTGATGTCGAGAAACACTCGGGTGACTCACAACAATCAACGATACGCATGCTGCTGGCCACACACATCCCCTTCAAGGCAGGGAGTAACACGATGATGTTTCTCAGCAAAAATGGTCCGGGTAGTCGCATACCCCCAAGGGAAACGACACAGCCAAAGCGAGACGGTGATGCTACGCCAACGTACGAGTAAATATTGTATGGCGCGGTGGTACACGTACTCTAATAACGGTACGGGAAAATCCATGCATATCCTCAGGCGAGTATTAAGATAGTCATTCCACCGGACATCGGAAAATCATGCGGAGTGAAGGGCGCGCTCAGTTGCATCGAGGACCTGAATCCACATGAGAAACAAGAAGATAGATGGGGTCTGGCGCGGAATCACCTGTTGAATATCGGGTCGCTCCTGGGGGTTAACTTTCAACATAGAGTCAATAAGCGTCTTCAGTCCCTGGGAGTAGCTTGACGCAGGATGTTTGTACTGCGCATTGAGCACAGCCATGGCTATTGAGCCACCTTGTTCTGTTGTCTGAGTGTTCTCGAAAGGGGAGCGCAAGTATGCGAGGGCGAACAAAACGCAGCCCAGCGACTGCATGGTGCCGAATGCGTGAGTCGAAGAAGGTCGAGGAATAGACAACATACCCAGATGTCGACTTTCTCATCAAGAGTCGTTCCTGTTTTGACGTCGAATAGCTCAGGGGCGCGGTATGCCATTGTACTGTGTTCAGCGGCGATGTCTTGTTGTAACAAGGCCTGCGAACGATTCTCGATTGGTATCCGTGCTTTCATGCAGCTGCCGAAATCCATCAGGATCGGTGTCACGCCATCATCCGCGATCATAACGTTCCTACTCGCCCCGTAACTATGGTGTCGATCAGCAGATACGTAGGCTGCTTGCTCACCCTGGCTTTAGGTCACGATGCGCGTAAGGAACGAGCTCGCCTGAACCACTTTGTGCAGTATCTTGGTCATCGTCAAAGATGACATCACCGTCTTCTAGGCGCGGGGCGTCCCTCGTGACAAGCGGCACTCTCGCTGTATCGAGCGTGCTGGGTCCGGGTCCATACGAGTACCCGCCTTCTGCATCTCCCTCCGGGTGCGGAAACATATCGTTCTCTTCATGGCCATCATCACTCCCTGGACCCGGAGGAGGCTGGCTCGACGAAGAGCCAGAAGGAGGTTTTGGAGAGCGATAGGTGTGCATGGCGCGCACGGCTTCGCAAGTGCCTTTGAAAAGGCGCAAAATATGTCGCTCAGAAAAGCGCTCGCCTGTGTCGGTGTAGGTGGTTATCGCATCTTGTAAGTTTCCGCGCTGCGCTGTAAGTCAGAACTAGGCAACAGAGTTGAACGGGACGCGGAAAAGCGGGCCTTGTAGATCGGAAGGAAGAGATAGACAATCTTGCCCTCGCCATCGGAGTCTTGCAGCACCGCTGAATCCTGCAGAAGGTCAACCATAGTCGCCGTAAAGGTTGCACCCTACGCACATATAAACGGATGATGTTGGGGTGTCTGAAATATGGATGTGTAACTAGCACGGTGAATGAAGGCTGAGGACGTACTTGAATCTCCGGTACGCGGTGACTTCGCGCATGACTTCTTCAACACCTTCGGCACCAGTTGGGCATCTAATCTTTTTCAGAGCAAACTCTTTCTGACTCAACGCGTTTTTTGGGTCAGCGGTTGTAACTGCAGTGGTCGTAGGACGGCACCCTCACCCCGCTAATCTCATCTTGTGCAAGGTAGACGAAAGAAAATCCACCTTCCCCTAGGACCTTTACGATCTTAACTGGGTAATTCGCTTGAGTTCCTGCTCTAAATTGGTGCATGACAACAAACGCACACGTCCGGCCATTGATTTTAAGCCTGGTTTGTTGTTGGCACACGCAGCCAGCGATGGCAGAAAGTATATCCTTTGCATGATACTTGATATTTTCGAATGTATGATGAAGTGAGGGAGGCAAGGAGTCCATGATGTGGATGAAGTGCTGCTAGTTGGTGTCGTGTCAAAGTAGTGAGCCGGAAAGTCGGTCCTTGACACGCCCACGTGCCGTATCCTCGAACTGGGCACCGCCTCCCTCCGAGTCAGGCTTGATTGACGCGTTTGACCCTGGGGCGTCGAACTCCTGGTCGCACAACCAGTCGCGTACTGAAAACTTGAGGATTTCTGGCGACTGACGAGTAAGTCTCTAGTGTTAGACTTTAGCACGAACGCGGCCTGTCCAGCGCGGGCGCCGGATACCAAACTTGATTCAATTCATGGGTCTTTATTACAGTGTAATGACACCGCTTTTCCCACCAAAGATGGATTGCCTAATTTTGGCCTCAACCTCTCATTTCTCCAAAAATATGAAGAGAGACAGATCTTTGGGTATTGTTAGAGTACTTCTGAACTTTTTTTTTATTTAATTAAGATGATCCTGTGTCTATGTAAGTATATCAAGGAGGAACGTGTTCAGAAGCCAAAGACCACCATATTTCTTGGGTGTGGGAACTTGTGCTTCTATCATACCATCTCCTCATCCTCATCATCGTCTTCATCTGCAACTACCAATGAAGACTTCAGCACATGCTTCGGCTTCACTGGGAGGTCCTTCTTTGACACCCCCTCGGTCAACAACATCTCACACCAAGCCTTCCACTCCGCAACTGTAACAGACCTCCTCTTGTGCTGGGGTGAGTTTCTGCTGGGCCTCATGGGCTTCGCGTGTACTCCTCCCTCCTTGATACCTGTTACCTATAGTCTTGTACCGTTCCGGAATATTGAATTGTTCAGCAATTTGTCATGTTCCCTTGTGCTCATATTTGGGCTTCTCGGGCTCCATCTCAAGCACATATGCATTGACAGCCTTCTGGAGCTGTTTTTCCTGCTTATAGCTGAGTTTGGTGTGCTTTACATGCTCAGAAAGGGCATGCTTCGGCATTGTAAGGACTTTGACAGGACCTTTGAGTGCAGTGAAAGGGAGAAGGACATCAGAAGTGTGGTTGTGCGAGAGATGCCATGTCACGCTTTAGGCAACAAAAGCACACTCAATTTTGCTCTGATCGTCTTCATGTAAGGCCAGGATTTGACCTTAATATCTTAGGATGTGTACCGATGTGCAATTTTGCCTTAACTAGCCAGTTAACAGGTGGGAGTGGTGTTGCCGCCAGTCCAAGTTGACACCGGTGTGACTCGTACACCGCTTGGAAGTAGTGCAGCTTGTTACAGCTTGCACCGCCAAGTTACTGTATACAGCACCTCCATCGCGACTACAGGAGTTATAGAAGTTAATCGTCGTTACCTAACTCCTTGTCTCTCTTCGCCCTTCTCCAGTCTTGCCTCTCTTCATTGGTCAGCGCCCACCACCCTTCCACTTCATCCTCCAGCTCCATCTCCCACTTTTCCTCCAATGCGAGCATTTTCTTGCTCTTCTTTGGCGGTGGGGGCCGTGGTGGCGGTGGCGGTGGAGTACGCCGGGTTGGATGTAACGGCGCGATGCGGCGAAGCGCCGACTTGGTCGTCTTAGCGAAAGGAGACGCAATTGGAGACGAGGACACTGAAAACGGCGCGCTCGGATGCGAGGCAGCACGCCTGATCAGTTCCCGCATCGGGGTCTTTGGGTCCAGTCGGCTGAGGGTATAACGTAAATTTCCCGGGGCGGGCGTTTCCCTCGTAGGGCTCGGTTTCGGTAGGTCATCCTCCTGGGCAGAAATACCGGGCTGCACATTCCCCTAGGTGGTATCAGTTATCGAAACCAGAAGGGTTATGGCCAAGCCTACCTTGAGAGGTACAGGCGCCTTATCTTCGACTGAGCGGGACCCGGACGTACGGTGCTCGTTAGGAAGGGAGGTGGATGCATGTTCAGTTTGATGTTTGTCTGTCCTAGAATGCTCTCGTTCCTCCTCGCCTGCGGCATTTTCCGCAAGACCATCGTTGTCTTCGGATTGAAGCTCGTGTGCCTTTTGCTTTCCCTTGCGAGACTTTGTCCCAGCCGACGGCTTCCTCTTCGGGGCGAGCATCAGTTCGTCGTCATCATCAGACGTCTGCTGGGGAGACCTGTATGCATCCTCGTCCTGAACAGGCGCAGGATTACTGCTTTCCTTCCACCTTGCCTTGACCTTTATATTCGCCTTCTTGCGCGGTGACATGATAACAACCTCTACGATGGTCTTCTTCCTGGATTTACCAGCCCCCCTTCTCTCTGACCTCGCGTACGCGCTATCGTCACTCCTCTCTGCAGCTTTCGAGCTCTTAGGTTTCTTGACGGATTTCTCGACGAAGTATTCATCCTCATTATCATTCGAGTTCAGATTCTGGTCCGGGTCCACACCTGATGCATTGTCAGAACCCCCCACAGGAGGTGGCAGGAAATTTGGCTGTGGTACCATCCCAGGTTGTGCCATAGGGGAACAATTCGGATTGGCGAGGTCATATGTCAGTGACCGGGGGCGATCCGGACGTTTCCGTTTCTTTCGGCGTACTGGGCTCCCCTGGTGCGAAGGACTGGGTACAGTAGTTTCATCAAGCGCATCTGGCCGTGGAGGAGTGGAGTTGATTGTAGTGCTTGCAGGAAAAGGGTCTGAAGGAGGCAACGGCGGGCTTGAGCTGGGCGCAGGGATCGTCACAGGGTCGGAGGGCAGCTGCTGGTTGTTCCCAGTTGAAACGACACGTTTAATTGGGCGGGGTTTCGGTCTTTCTTTCAGCCTTTTAACAGGGGTTATGGCGAGGTCGTCATCAGTTATGTCGATGACTTCTTCCGCGCACTGCGTGGACCGTTTCGTAGCTTTGCGGGTACGCATCTTGGCGCGCTCAGCAATGTCCGGGGAGAAATTGTTAAACGCGGAAGCAATTACGTCAGTAGTGTTCGTGATCCCTGTAGGATCGGAATGAGCTACGATCGCGGGTTGCTCCCGGTGGTTAGAGGTCGGTGTGCAAGGAAGGGTGGGATCGCTGGTGGAAGCGTTCGCTGCGGGGTCGACGCCCGCACGATTAAATATCGGCCTAGGGCGCGGCCTAGAGCCCCTCTTACTTGAGGATTCCGAAATTGAGGGAAAATCGGCTCGAGAGGGAGGCAGGAAGGAAGAGATTACCGGGCGAGCCGGGAGGTCAGTTTCAAGCGAGGAAATGTGGGAAGTCTTCTCTGTGGTTATCGATGTAAAGGCCTTTATGCTGGAGACACCATCCTCTGATAGCGACACGAGGGAGGGTACGTCACTGGCACGAGGCCGACCCTAGCTAGGAGGGTGCGCACCTGGGAGAAGGGGAGAGACAGGACGGCGGTCATGGAGCTCTGAGCTACACAACTGTTCTTCCTCTTCGCTATCTCCAACTATCCAATCATTCTGCCCATCGACCATTATTATGAGAGGTAATAGTTATGAGTCAAGAGGAAAGAAATAGCCGTCATACTCAACCTCGCATCGCGTGAAACCCGTATCACGCGACGTCCGGTTCCCACGCGTGGCATCTCTCATGTCTTCTTCAGACTCACCTTCGCCGACGCCTACTTCATCCACACCGCCAAAGCCGAGACCTTCAAACAAGGCGTCTCCATCTCCTCTACGTCCTCACTCTACACCTCAATCATCCGGCTCTCAAAGACCTACCACGTTACCGACTGTGTCCCCACGGCTGGTTGGTGGTTCTCTAGCTTCTCCCGCGACCCCTCCTCCGGAACGCTCCAAGTCAAGAGCAAGAGACTTGCTACGCAAACACTATGGATTAAGCGTCACCCCTCCACCTCCATCTGGCCGACCCATGGATCCAATGGACTTAGGTGAGTGCTCGTCCGGAAACACCTCGTACCATCCTCACCAGATAGCAGACTCACCGGCCTTTGACGCCAAGGCATATTATGACCAACTCATTACTACAGCATCGCTTCCAACGCTTCTAAAGAGAGAGAATGACCTGCTTAAAGGCGAGTCGTTGGGCGTTAATGGCGCATACAACTGACTCATCCACTCTCCTGTCCAGAGATGAGGGAGCTGGATGGCGAACGTCAATCTCTCGTCTACAATAATCACCACGAGCTTATTGGTGCTACTGAGACCATCTCTGCCGTATGTGTCGATCTTACACTACATCAACTTGACTTACTCTCACTCATAATAGATGAGGCAAGGAGCCCAATCACTTGATTCAGATTTGGAACTTCTCAAGGAAGCCTTCTCTGAGATATCCCGTCTGAGCGCTGAGATCGCTATCGAGGACTCTACTTCCTCGCGTTGACGTGTGCCGGCTTTCATGCCATATAATCCTGATCTCAAACATGGACTACGTGCATGCGCTTGGTCGATTAACTCAATTTAGCGAAATCATTCCTGCCAACGGTATTTGTCTGTAATGTCAATCTGAAAACTAATTGCCGTAGCCTGTTTGACTTCACGTGAATAGATCGGGGGATATGTGAACTAGCTAGACACCTGCCTTGATTGCTCCTCGCAATAGTCGCGGATCTCTTGGTAATGTTTCAGGCGATGCCGGCGGTGCATCACCACCAACATGATGCATGTAGCTGCCATTGCTACGATAATTGGCCGGAGGATCAAGAAAAGACTTTTCCATTATGCAAACGGAGAACGTACCCAGGACCACAGCGAGCGTAGTCGCTGCATATTGCCACAGAGCAACTTCAAAGGGTTCGTCAGGTGGGCTAGTGCAAATATTTCGGAGGCAATTATACTAGATATCTGCCTCAGACTGAAAGTTTTCGAAAAATATTCGAGCGCACAGATAGGCAATCCCGATGATATTGGCACTGTTGCCCAACCAGGCGCAATCGCTCGCAAACTTGTGTAGCTGCGTCGCAGAAAAACTGTGCGGTTTGGCAATTGTCCCGTACGATAGTGTTCTTGAATTCCAGTCCGGTGCCGTCTAGATCAGAATACGTGCTGAGCTCGAAAATACAAGGCTCCTTCTCGGTCAGATTGGCATAGCTTGGAAGAGACATATCACCCCTCGATATACTGACGAACACGGCAGACAGAGCTTACGTGCAGACGGAACGTAGGCATACAGCGCCATTGAAATTGTGATAGTCAGCCAACCCGGGGGTATTCGGCGGTGCGCATTGATCATCGCGATTGAACTGGCATGGCTGACCAACAGCGACAAGCGGGCGGCAGGCATCGCCCTCGTCCGGGCAGAAGCTCCCCGCAGGGCACAGTGCTGGTGGTGTCTGGTCCGCACGATACCCGAATGGAAACTCTTCGCGCCGGCACTGGCGTGGGACGCAGGTCCCGTTTATGGTCCCCGAACAGAACGTCTGGGCATCGCAGTCACTTGTGAATCTCCTTGTGCGGGGGTCGAGGCGGTTGGAAGCGATTGAGCACGCCTTTCCAAGAGCAGTTGACGAAGGTTCAGACTCGGCGCCAAGTGCTGAGAACGTCTGTGCCAGATACACGAGAAAGAAGGCTCCAGTTGGCAGGCGCATGATTGAGGCCTGACTAGATACAATCTGTGGGATAGAATACGTGTTCCAACCAGGCGACAGGGTAAGTTATGTGAGTGATTGCGCCTGAGGTAAACGGCTAAACAAGTACGCCTGCCAACGTCACGATCAAGACCAGTGGCCTAGTTTTCGAACGAGCTAGTCCCATTTTACATTCAATAATCGTTTAGGCCCACCATCCTCATATTTCGCTGGAAAACGTCGAGATAGATAGTCCGAGCGGGATAGTATCAGTAATTGATGTCATCCCACTCGCCACTTGCCACCGACGGCCAGACTCTTGTTGAATGTACTTACGCATTGTGGCATCATAGAAAAAAAATACGGCAAAGTGCCAGTGTGTGCGGGGTTGTATCATGCCTGGCAAGAACTCAGACAACCAGGGGATGATGAATGATTTAAGTTGTTGATAGGAAGTAAAACGACAGGTAGTACAATGCATTGGTGGGGTAGTGGTAACCTGGATCGTTGCCATGTAGTTGGTGTGATTCGATTCGATCCGCCCCGGGTTCGATTCCCGGCCAATGCAGTTATTTTTGTATCGTTTGCCGTTGTGGATGGCAGGAATTTTTGGCACCACCCGAAGAAAAGGAGAAACCTTTTGTTAACATGCAGCGCAACTGATACAACATCACGACTGTACAGTACAGTACTACGCTGGCTGAGATCATTCTGTAATTTATCTTATATCCTGCATTTTGCGGCCCGCTGTCACAGTATCCTTATCAGGCAGAGCAACCGCTGCTAAGTACGTTTGACACTCAACATGCCAATCAACCCTAGCCTTCGTCATGCCCTTGCTTTCATTAGTCTTGCATCACTCGTCTATGTGCTGTTCTACTCCCCTTATATTCAGAATTCTCAACAGCATTCTTCACCTCTTGGGGATGCACCTGACAGCCGCATAGCACGCTCGACCCGGATCGTCGCTGTCGGAGATCTGCATGGCGATATTGGCAACGCACAGGAAGTCCTTGAGATGGCACGAGTTGTTGACTCAGACGGCAGGTGGTCAGGTGAAGTGGACATCTTCGTGCAGACGGGAGATATCATTGATCGGTGCGTATTGTGGCATTGGTACACACTGGGTAGCTGACTCGCGGGCCAAGGGGTGATGACACGATCAAATTGTTTGATTGGATGGAAGACCTGCGGTCCCAAGCTTATGGCGCTGGTGGGCAAATGCTATCCCACCTAGGGAACCATGAGTGGATGAACGCCATCGGTCAGTAAATCATCCGGCGTGGCGATACCATATCTCTCTGTTGATCATTTGTCCGCATATATATATATAGGCGATTGGAGGTGCGTCATTTATGTTAGTTTATGTACCATGTATGAAGGGGTCCACGCAGATACGTTCTCCAGAGCGAGATCAAGACCTTTGGTGGTGTTGCCGCGCGGCAGGCGTTGATCTCAACTGGCCGCATTGGACGTGCTTGGGCCGCGAATTACACTACCACATCTCGTCTTCCGCTTCACCCGTCTCTTGGTGCGCCGAATGACGACTTTCCTCCTTCCCCTGGATCCGCCGCTGGCCGGTTGCTTGCTCCACTCTCTCACGCCGCTTATTCCTTCGTACACGGCGGCCTCGCACCAGGTTATCCACAGCTCTCGCCCTTCCCGTCTGCTATCAACGATATCGGGCATTCGCTGCTCCGCAAATTGCAGCGCCGCGTGCAACCGCCGCCGCACCCACCGCACCCTTATCCTGATTTGCCATCTGGTGCGACACGCGAGGAGCGCGCGCTGTATGAATCAGACGGCCCATTATGGTATCGTGGATGGGCGCTAAATAGCGAGTCGGAGGTGTGTCGGGAAGTCGAACCGGTACTGGAAAAGACGGGAACGAGGAGGATGATAATGGGTCACACTCCAAATTTCGAGGTGCGTCAGTTTCTCCCTAGACACACGATAAGGTTTAACACTCCTTGCAGAAAATTGTGTCGCGCTGCAACGGCAAAATCATTATTATTGATACTGGTGAGCACGTAACGGGACGTTTGCAAGGCATGAAGATTAATGAGAGCACAGGTATTTCACATGCATATGGAGGGGCGTTGTCCGCGCTAAGCATAGATTATACCCTAACACCTGTTCCATCGTCTTCCTCGGAGAAAAAGTGGAGAGAAAAAGAAGTCGTGAGGGCTGTATACGTAGATCATTCCGTGATTCTGGTCGACGAGGAACGTGATGTCTTCGGCGACATTTAGAGTGTGCGTATTATACAGGAGGGATTTTTTGGTGATGTTTGACACCTTCCCATAATTATGCATTGAATTAGAATTTATTCTTGAACAGAGAAACTCAAGGAAGGAAAGAGAACTGCACATCCGGTTATTGGCTCCGCCCCTTCTGATGATGTTTTCTACCTGGGTCGCGCTGCCCGTATGGCATTGCGTTTCTGATAGGTGATTTGGGGTGGTGGGGACAAATGTGGTCGCGGGTGGGAAAGCCCGCGGCCGTGGTGTAAAGTGTTTGGCTATTCTGATGTCTTCAACGACCTCAGGCGCCGTCTGCTAGGCACGTACGTAGCACCGGCTGACACGTCGATGTTGATAAGTATGCGACCGATGGCAACATGAAGTAACCGCAAGCCAAAGGCGCCGATTAAAATGGGATAGAGAACCGCACGACTGCGATAGTTGCCATTTAAACCGTATCTATCAGCACCCTATCTTGTTTTGCATGATGACACATCCTCGAACTGAGCATAGTCGGCCATCGAACCCGACGTACCGTGACACGGTAGCATAGTGGTGGCATTATATGTAGGTGATGGTCCACGCGAGCCAGCGACCTGGGACAGGAAAGGGAAGTAACATCACTCTCGAAGATCGAGCTCTGGGCCTCTGGCAACTTAGATTCATACTTGTAAAGACAATATCTAAATAAAAAGTACCAATGAAAGGAGATTGAGGCAGAATTGAGCTCGCTAGACGGAATTGCAATTGAAAAAGGTTGTTATAGATACCATATATAGAGTAAAAAGGGTCTAGAGTAGAATGCAAAGAAATCAAGTGCAACTCAAGAGCACGCCTGCGGGATCGGACACCGGATAAAATCAGAGTGTGACTGCAAGGCCCATGAATCCCTTTTTGATGTGTTTGGTCGAAGTGAGACCGTTGAGGGATTCAACGAGAAACTCAGCAGTGACGGAAACAAGCTATTCCCCACGATCAGATTTCAGGAGCACAGTGATCGCAACGAGAAGCCCAATAGTCATCGGAACACTCATCTAGGGCTCCTCCTCTTGGCCCTCCATCGAGCCTGCCTCCACAAAACGCACATCCAGCGGGATGTCCTTGCGGGCTGTCGGCTGTCACTACGGGAGAGGGGCTAGAAGCAGGACCTGCTTTCGGGTCAGGAATGGGCAATATAGGGGCGAGATCGTCCTTATATTGGATGGTTCGCTGTTTCCTGGATTCTGGATGGTCGTCCTCGTATAGATGCCTGTGCGAAAAAAGTTGGAAGACAAGGTAGCACAAATAGACTAGAACAATTTATGACGCCGTAGCTAGAGGGTTGGTGGGAAGGCTCACTGAAAAGCAAGATAACCGCAACCTGAGTGAACAGGCATCAACTAACTGGGGCAATACGCATGAGAAGTGTTTATGAACACCGTGGCTAATTGCAAGGATGTCACAGCCTTCCCCTGCGCCTGTTAGAGGATCAACGCCATTTGTGGGCTGGACGGCATTATGGAATGCGGCAGGAAGTAGTACGGCAATCACGCCCAGAACCAGCAAGGATGAATTCAACTGACTTACACCTATTATCGGTCATGAAGGATGCATGTCTGAAATGATGGTAATAAACAGGCATGCGTAAAACACGCCCAAGAAACGAGTACAGTAGCCAGCAAAGAAGTACGTTAACTGGCAAACACTGGCAGCTACAAGGTACGCGTTGAACGGCAACCAACTCGGCCGTGACTTAGTGGTGATACGCCGCTCGGATCCACAATCAATGTCAGCCAACATGATGACTTACTGTACCCCTCGGAAAAGGCACTAGTTTTCTAGTCAATGAGGTTCGTAATTTCAGCTCCGATAAGTGGATGCAATCTGGTTCGTGACTATGAGTCGTGACTGAGCATCTAGTCACTAGCCTGAGCACCCTTATCGCTGGATGTTTTTTTCTGGCTGTGCCTGTGATCCTTCAACC
>QLOZ01001610.1:1523-14289 GCA_003314065.1 Lactarius sp. MG50 | reverse complement strand
CGAGAGGGGTCTGTGGAATCCAACGCCTCCCAAGCCTCCTTCCCCAGCGCCTTGTTCTGGTGCCTCGCGTTCGTCCTCACCTGATGTTCCCCTCGCCCAGGACCGATCAATAATCGACATCTGTACATCAGCCGCGCCTTCGAGATCTCCCTCTCCAAGCCGCAAATATAAGTACTTGACCCCCTCACGGTCCTCTGGGAAGGTTCCTGCCACACAACATACCCCGTTCTCCCCACCCAAGTCCCCTTCAGTTGATCAATCTGATGTTGCCGTCGCCTCAGAGCCATGTTTCGGCAGTGTGTCGTCGAGCAAGGGCAACTTGACACAACAGTTGATCTCCAACGAAGAAGAGTGCAAAGCAGCCAAGGAAGACGACAGCCTTGCCTGGCTGTTGGCAGACTCTGACGACGCTGGGGTGTTGGCAAGTAGTCCCGCAGGGCCACGCATTCGGATGACGAAATCACCAGACTCGGATGTTGTCGAGATTGAAGACTCGGAGCCGGAGCGTGAGTCTCCCATCGTCCTGATAAGTTCTCCTGTGCGAACTAGCGGCGGACCATCTACGACCCCAAACCGCGGGATGCCGCCGCCTCCTGCTATCCCACCACCTCGTCTGCAGCCCAGCCATCCCTCACCAGCGGCGCCCGAACCATCTCTTCCCGTCCGAGCTGCCGGTCGAACCAATAAACGCCCAGCTATCACGCAAGTCGCGGACTCGTCGCCCCTACACCTTCCACCCTCCCAAAAACGCCTCCATCGCCGCAGCAGCTACGACTCTCCTTCGCCATCGCTATCCCCATCGCGGGCGCGCCCATCTCCAAGAAAAAAGAAACGCCCCAAAAAATTCAAATTGCGGGACACGGCCGAGGCGGCTCGGTTGAACCCCTGGATCGACGTCGAGGCGGCGCACTCGGGGGACGAAGTGAGCAGTGGCCAGCTGTCGTCCCCGTTGTCGTCGTGGGCCTTGGGTGAGGGAAGCGAGGGCGACAGACGGTTCGTCACGGAATTGCCCGCGACGCAGGCCTCGCCGTCGTACGACCAGTCGGCCGTGTATAGGCAGAGTCTGTTGTCCCAGGCGCCGGTGGGGTGCAAGTTCTCCGTCCCTGCATTCGCTGCCCCTCTTGCGAGGAGTCGCGGTGCCCCCGTCGCCGCTCTACCGCGTCACGACCGTGGTGTCGCGCGATCGAGCTCGCCTGCTCCAGACGAAGAGGATTATTACATGCTCGGGAGCTTTGTGGTGGACGACGAGGTTGACAATTTGTGAGAAAGTTAGCCCAGCTACAGATTTGGCGCAAATGAGGTATCTGATTGCAGAACTGGTATCAAGTTTTTTGGGCATTTTAGGTGATAATGGTTGAGATATAGACCCAACTTCAACTTCATTAATCCTTAGTAGTATTCAATCATGTGACTTGATATTACCCTACTGTACTGTTCTAATCTACGTTGTACACTTGATTGCTACACCATTATTATTCATGGTCCATGCATACTAGCAAACCCGATCGCTACAGGGATCCCGACCATCCTGCAGATCTTTCAGGGCGCGGGGCGCGAGTGCCTACGCCGTCCGAGTCCTTCAGTCACGGTTGTGTCTCCGCTCCAACATATCTTACGTACTGCCATTAGTGCATTCATTTTGTTTTTCTCGGACTGTATGTTCTATTGGTATGTTGACGGCTCCAAAAACGCGTGCAAAGAGAATAATCACGGGTATCACTGTAGCTACAGCCCCACTCTCCAGTCCACAGGTAGGCCCAGCACTGATGGATTGACCGAGGGCGTGAAGAAGACGAGTAAAATGTAGATGACGAAAAGACCAGAACTTATACCTGCAACCAGTCGCAATGTCCTCAGTATCCCACTCCTGTGGCAAAAATCCAACCTTTCCAGCTCGAGCTTGCGCCATACATGTTTCAGCTCGTCACACTCGCTCCATCCTGGACATGTATGGTCGACCTTTGAAAACGCAAAGTCTATGATCGTCAGACGGCACCACCCTTTTCGCAACACGTTCCGCGGTTCAAAGTCCCGGTGGTCAACCCCGAAGTAATGGATAAGGTATAGCTCCCCAAAGAGGACAATTCTGTCACATAAAAGTCAGCAGAACGCTCCTCGAATTGCAACTGACCACACCTTTCTACGAGCCCAAGCGATGTAAACTCCATCCCGAGGCCAGACAAGGACGGTCCTTCGTCAGAAAGAACGAGCGCGCGTCCGCCATACCACTCATATTCTCCATAACAGCGAGGGACCACCAGTCGGGAGAGGCAGTAAAGCTTATTGTATACGTCATTCTCGTTCCTGAGCTGGCGTTCAAGCTCGGCTTTGTCTTTCTTGGGCACCTTGGTAAGCTTGACGATGACGCGTGATATGGTCGACGCGTACACGGGGGACCAACCCCCACCAAGGTAGCGGTCGAGGAATACGAAAGGACGCTGCTTGTCGCCATCTTGGGATTGGGGCGTGTCAGCAGGCGAGAAGCCCATCGGGAGGCCGTTGAAGCATTGAATGACCAGGTCTCCCGGAGTCTAGGGGGATCCGTCAGGGTCATGGTGGAAAGAAGAGGAGTGATTTTCCTACCTTTGGTAGTTTTCCCGAGTACCCACCAAGTCGACTGGTCGTCCTAAGCCTTTGGGAGCGCTTGTGTCCTTCAACGTCATAGTGTGCCCCCAAATCTGACGATAACGTGCCCCCCAAAAGGACAGGAAGGCCGAATTTCTGCCTCAGAGTCCCGTCGCTGATGTTTAAGGTTTCTGTAAGCAACATGTAGACCAGTATGCTCCAGATCGGAGGCCGTGGTCGTGCGGCAGGTTCCTGTGGATTATCAGGTGTAAGGCAGAAGTCCATGATTGGCGAGCAATAGAAGGTAGGCCATCCTGGTGAGTATGGGATGTAGATAACGATGTACTGGAGTCCGCTGAAAAGGACTGCCCAACGGATCGGGGGCTGAACGTCCCTGGAATGGTAGGAAAGCTAGAGGTAGAGATGACTCAGATAGTAGACGACTGACAGAGGCAACCACACGAACCTTGCCCAGTATGGTCTGGTAACCTTCATATGTAGTTGGTGACGGGTCGGGGTATGGGATCATTCCTGATCCGTGTGCTCTGATGTCGTTCATGAGTTGCCCAACAAATGCGTCAAACACCTTTGGTGATTTATCCTCCCACAAGATTTTAATTGCGCCGTCAGTTTTGTAGACATGATCAGTGACCACTACGTCGCGATCCGTGCCAGTGTGCTGTTGGTTGCTGAACTCTGGGATTTTCGCCGTGAGCGCGTAATGGACGTGGCTGACCAAACGGGACACATGTCTGGCGATGGCTCTGGCATCGCTTTCGTAATTGACGCGGAAATCGAGGCCTCCGTAGTCCTCCCGTAAAGTGCCCAAAACGTCGTCGGGCGTCCGGCGCTGGCGACTGACCGGGTTCATGACTGATGTTCCCCCTGCTTGAATGGCATAGTGCTCCTCTAGAATGCGATTCAGGCCTTCATGCATCTTAGATGGCAAGTCCTCGACTAAATGCACGTGTGACGGAAGTCTGCTAGCATCCCACTCGGCGGGACTGAATGCTGAGGTGCTGGTAGGGCGTCCGCCCGTCTTGTCGACCCGCTGCAGAGAGATGCTAGTGTCCTGTCCATTAGCATTAGGAAGTAGGAGGTCTTTCCAGGTGCGAATTGGAATGGCAGACATCTTGTAAGCAATAGAATGATATCTTTCAAGTTCATACTAGTAGTAGCGCAGCAAGATACATCTTATCTATGTGTGCGTGTTTATCTTATCAATGTAGCCGAAGCTCCTTCGGAGTGGATCCGGGCCCCCTGTGTGAATCGGTTCCTATGATAGGTGATGATCGCTCTCCGCTCCGCTTGTACGCCATTCCGCTAGTGCCGGATCTTCCCCCAACACAGAACGTGAAATTGGTCGCATGAGGAGAGGAGAATAATCCGTTCAACGACAGTTGCTTAGGCTCAAGTTCCCACTGTCAGAGTTTGCTTTCCCATAGCCTGAGTACGATAGTGTCGCAGGAAAACGAAATAATCGCTAGGAGGATCGTCGTTCGGGTCATCACCATCCAAGTCAAACACGTTTTCAAACGGGCCTTCCAGTTCCGTCTCATCCGAGTCGTTCTCGAATATCTCCTCATTGTCAACGTTCATCGCAGCAGCAACCCACAAGTCCGCAATGTTTGTCGCACAGATATCTTTCATCCAGTCTAGCAAGCCGGTAGCCTTTTATTCATGTCGTGTTCCCCCCTCCAAGTTCTACTCGAACAGTCGCAAGTCGCAATGTGCCGAGTATATTATATTATCATATCACCGTTATATATAACTCAAGATTTAATCGGTCTTGTCTGCATTTAATCCATTCCACTTGATGAATGTAGCTGAGCATTCGCTTTGTGCGCATGGGGCGAATGGAAATATCACATCACACCACACTCAACACAAGAGGAAAAAGGGCGCGGAAATGCGTTACAGCTTTGCAGAGCTGTGGACGATCCGTTTGCTTGTTACTCTTTAGCCCCATTTAATGAGAGAACAAAGAACAAAGAGAGAGAGAGAGAAAGAGCGAAATGTAAGGACCAGGGGGTGTAGGGGAAGAGAGGATAATTAATGAGACGCAAGAAAAGAAGACAGAGCACATGCGACACGACAAACTAACGCCGCAATAATTTGGCGAGAAGTTAGGGGATAAATGAGTTCGCGTTATAGTCCGAGTCTCCTCCCTTCTGCAACACAGACACACACGGGCCCCCGATGGCACTCTCGCCGAAGGACTGTTCAAGAACTTTCTTTTCACAGCATGCCCATGCCGTCCTCGTCCTCGTCGTGGCCCCAACCGCTCACGGCAGGCTCTTCATCATGCAGCGAGTGCAAGCCCGACGGCACGCGGCCGTACTCTTCGTCGTTGAACCCGGACGCAGGCGCGTCCGACAGTGTCGTCGTCTTGGACGGCGTCGCCGTCGCGCCTGCCGAGGACGTTGACGTCAACCCGTTATACCAGCTGATTTGTTTTTGGCCCGCGAGGGGGATGTTCGATCCCTTGGCGAAACCCTGCGAACGGAACGAAGTGATCAACAAAAGCTCCGGCCCTCTCACCATACGGACTGTGGAAGACAAGAAAACGTACCTGTTCCGCCGCCGCCCGCGTCCTGAACGTCACGATTACGTCGCCACCGTCGAGCGTCTCGACCGCGTCGACCTGCCCGCTTGCCTCGTACCAATCCCGCACGGCTTGTACGCCGTCGCTTCCAACATCCTTGACGAGTAGCTTTTTGGACCGGTTATCGAGCTTCATGCTCGCCCGCGGGGGACCACCCCGCGCGCCACCGCGGTAGAAGGGCCTGCCACGGCCGCGTCCACGACCACGGTATGGATACGCAGGCGCAGGTTCCGTTGAAGCATCAATGCCGAGGCTTGCAGCCTGCAGGAAGAACACTAGTGAGCCACAACCGTCACTCACTGATCAAGTCTCAATCACGTACCTCGGCTTTGAGCTTGGCCAGCTTTGCTTGCAGCGACTCTGTCGTCTCTTCGCCATCGTGAACCGCGGAATGTAGCTCCAGCTCCTTGTCCAACCGTTCCCGTTCCTTCGCCTCTCGATCCTCGGGTCGTGGCATACTCGAGATCGACTTTTTCGACGGGGTAAATGTTGCCTGCGACGAGCCAGCTTTGATCTCCTGGCCCAGTTTGCGTAATTGCGCAAAAAGTTCCTTCTTTTCCTCTGCCGAGGCAGTGTTCAGCTTTTCCATGAGCGCCTTCTGCTCCGCGATCTGCTGGTCGAGCAGTTTCTGCCTTGCTGCGAGCGCAGACGCAGACGAACTCGGTGTGCTGGGAGGGGCCTTTTTCGTGACAGGTGCTGGCGACGCAGAAGACGGAGGATCCACTGCGTCTGACGTGGACATCGCCTCTGATTGCCCTCTTGCCACGACGCTCGCGACGATTGGCGCTGATGCTGCAAGAGCACGCTGCCCCGCAAGACCTTGCCCATCCATCGGGCGATGCCAGAACACCTTGACGAACCTATTACCAAACACAGCGTCCTCGGTCTTCCATGCAGCGTGCGCTTCCTCGTGCGTTGAAAAGCTCACGAGCGCCTTTGCGCTCGCCGCGTCAACAGCGACGTTTGTAACTGTCCCGAAACGCTTGAACCAGGTGTTGACTGCGTCAAGTGAGAGCTTGTCCTCCGGAATCTTCTCGACGACAAGGGTCTTGTCCCCGCGCCGCTCGGGATGGAAGCGTGGCACCTCGCCACCGAAGACGCCTGGGCGGCCGCCGCGACCGCGTGCGGGGGAGTTTTGTGAGCCACGTTGCGGACGACTAGGATACGATGATGGGCCGCCTCCCGGGGAGTCCAACTCCATCTTATTTACATGCGAGGCGGGTGAAGTTACGCCGTTCATTTGCGCATCGACGGTAGGAGAAGGGGCGGGCTTTTCCGGCTGCGGTGCCGATTCGTCGTTAAATACTGGAGGAGTTAGATCTTGGATGACAGGGAGCTCTCCAGAAGGTTGGGGGTGCATTGACTGCCCGTCTCCGTTAACCCTAGGAAGCACGGTTGGGCGTGGTGGCCGTCCCATAGGACCTGAAGGGGCTCCGGGCCGCATATCGAGGCGTGCTTCATGAGGATCGTACGCCGCAGGAGGGGGCATGCCGAATGGGATCCCCGGTGGAAACATGGGCATAAACATATTTCCTGGCATTGGCTGGGGACCCATGGGGAAGACGCCGGGCACGAGTGGGTCATCACCGTGGCTGTACTTGCAAAACGCACCACGACCACAATACCCATTATCTGCACAAATTAGCATGTGCGCTGAAAGTTCAGAGTGACGGTGCTCACTGTAATAGTCTCGGCAGATCCCCTTTCTTTGGTCTGGTGGATGGTACTGCGTCGATGGACCACGCCCATTCATGCGTGGACCCATGCCCGCATTCACGCTGTCCGGACCACCACTGTATCCAGCACGACCTGGACCTCCGCCAGTCCAATTTCCATTACTCCATCCAGGTCCGTTATGAGGGCCATGACGTGAGAACGGGCCGTCCTGGCTCAGGCGTGGGCCTTTTGGCGGTCGGATCTCGTCAGCATAATCGGACGGCCGTTTCTTACTACGCTCTGGAGGGCTCGAGGAACCGGGAGGAATGATGGCATCGAGTGGGATTGGGATACCGAGTGGAATCGGGATGCCATTATCTGTGGGTAATGATGGGGCAGGGGGAGGAGGGGGGGATGTATATGGGAGATAGGATTTTGTGCGGAGTGTGGTGAAGAGCGCGTCGATGAAGGGGGAACTCTCTGTGAATAGCACAAAGGGTCAGCGGACGAGAAGAGGAGATGGCGAGTGACGCGCCTTTTTCAAGAAACTCGTCCAATTGTGTCGCCAGCTCCTTGCGCAACTCGGGCTCTGGACCGTTGTGTTTAAGTAAGGCGAGGATATAGTCGGCCAGGGCAGCTGGGTCAGCGTCGCATCTAGAAGGTAAAAATGAGTGGACTGGAGAGGTGTAAAGGGAGAAGGACGGACTGACATTGGTTCGAGAGTTTTTGTAAGCCAGGGTTTGAGGTAGTCGGAGGTGGAAGGGTCAAAAACCATTGCAATTGACCCAAAATTGATTGGGCTTGATAACTAGTAGGTCAAGAGGATAAACAAGACGGACTAGTAGTGTCGAGGATGATAGTCAACTCGACCAGTTCCGGTCCGACCGACTTTCAAAGTAAAAGTCAAAAGTCACACGGCTGACGACTCTGTGGCTCGTGGCTCGACTCAGTCACCGCACTGCATCGCAAAAATTCACTCATTTCCCGCATTTACCACAAAGTGACATAGCATTGTTACAAACTACAAAGCCAACTACTGACATTGCCAAGGACATTTTGAAATAACAAGGGCCTCGGAACGCTGTCCGTCAGAATCATCTCGCCGTCATGGTGCCACAGCCGCTATTACATCACACAAATACCATGGCAATTTGCTCAGGCGGGCGAAATGCGTCAAGCGCCATGGAGAGTTGCGTCCTACACGTGCCAGTGGTCCAAACTTGGGCCAATATGATCGGGTATAGAGAAAGCCGAACACGGATGCCTCTTGTCAACGGCATCCTGACCAAATCGCCGCCGCAATCTAGTCAACGCATAGAATCCCATCACGTGTAAACCCCGAGTCATCGCGTCAGAGTCCCGAGCCATCACGCAATGATGGGCCAATGAACGTCGTCACTTGGACAACCGATCACAAGATGCCCGCGGTGTTGGCAAAGGGTCGACGGGTTTGACGGCCGATAAGGGGCGTGGGAGAACAAAAGAGGGGTGACGATGACCCAAGGGTAGTGACTAGGCGTCATGGGAGTAGAGGCCATAAGGGGAGGAAGGCGTTGCTGACCTAGAAACATTGCGGACAAGAGTCTGACTAGGCATGATGGGTGAGATGTGTCGTTGTTGATTGGGTAGGAATATCGTAAGCGGACATCTAAGTTAGTTGAGGTCTAATAGGTAGGATGAGTCTTCATGACTATCTTGTGCCGTGGGAGAACCCTGTGAGGACGAAGAACATCGAGAACGATTGCTCAAGCAAGACAGATATCACAGTTCAGGTTAAGAGTTGAGCCAAGGTGAATTATCTAGGAGAGGTTGAAACCAAAGTCGAGATAAAGTCACAGAAGGGAGTAGTGCTGCGGAGGGGAGAATGGCGATGAAAGGAAGAAAGGGGAAGAAAGGGAAGGGAGGGTAGTGCAAATGGGATTCAACTCGTGCTTTTTCAATCCGCTTGACACTTTTTGACTATGCGGCTGAGCAAATTTAGCGGTCCGAAATTATGCGATTGGTCCACTCATTTAATCAAGACCCCGGGAACTCCCTCTCAAGCCCACAGGCGAACTTAGGTACATGTCTATGATAAATCTAGAATTAAATTCTCTCATGATTTGAGCTTGAGACCTGGAAGGCTAAACATCTAAGAGACATATTTACAGTCAAAGTGCTTTTACTAGTAACATTTCGTACACACCTCGAAGATGGCCTCAGCTGGGACACCCCAGCCACGCACACCCTCAACGGAATTGTTCATTCGAGAACCTAGCATGATACCGACGACGGCCCCTGTGTTCTCGTCAACAATCGGGCCTCCGCTAGAGCCGGCTGTAGGCAGGGGTTGAAATAGCATATGAGAAAGCGCATCATACGTTCCTGGCTATTAATCGCCTCTCCTTAGCACGAGTATGCCAAGACCCACATGCGGGTGGACTCACCGTTGCCTCCCGTCCAGAAAAATCACGATAGCCCAAGATCGTGCCATGCACCCACTTGGACCATGTACCACCGATCCAAGGCTGCCAGCCGTCTTCCTTGGGTCTCGTTTCTAATATAAAATGCGCACGGATTGGTGTACCTGCCGGAGCAGGGTAGGGCGATATTGGGAGAGAACGAAAGGGTGACCGCATGGGGAACGGAGACAACAAGATGAGGTCAGATCGGTGAAGGGAGGAGAGAACCGAAGCAATGGGATGGGCCACAGGCGCGGAATCTATTGAAGAGAGGATAAATGATCCCGAGGAGCGTACATGGGAGAGATCTGGAGGAGACGTGAGTGGTGACGAGCGAGGCATATTAGGAGGGACGAGCAGCGGAGACCAACGTATCTAAGGACACTACCAGTTCAGGCCCCTGCAAAGCCCACAGAAGAGTTGGCGCACCTCCTCGAGGGTGTGAGCACAGGTCACGAGAATAGACTGTCCGTCTGAAGTGTCGAGGGCAAAGCCTGATGAAAGGGCGACTTTGTTGCGATCACCTTCGTGCGCGACGTGGGCAATCAAGTGAACGCCGCTGGCATTGTCGACAGAAAACGAGACGCGACGAGACGGAGATGGGTGTGGCTCATAAGGAAGCTGCGCGCCTAGAACATTTCCAGAACGGTCCAGGTATTGTTGGATGAGCTGCGGAAGGGCAGTGCGCCTGGCGGAGGGGGTACTCGCCAAAGTTTCAAGGATGAAACGATCTAAGGCATGCGGTGGTGGATGTGGCGGCTTAGCGAGTATGACAGGCGAATGGACAGTAGCATGTCGACGCACGTTGAGGGGAAGACGTCGCATCTTCACGTCATAGACCGGCAAGACCGGGGCAAGGGCAGTGATTGACACTGGTGTGTGTGACCACATCGTGACACAGCCAACTGAATTAACCGGCGCTTCACTTGGATAAGTAAGAAGTTTTTGAGGCGGGCCGGGGAATTGCTGTGTCAGTTCTGATTCCTTCTCTTCAACTTGACCACGTATTGTCCCATTTATCAACCCACATCCTTCGTCTCCACCCTCGCACCATCTAACTTTTAATCCTCAATGTCTTCCCCCAACCCACTAACCCACGGTCGGTTCTTTTTCATATTCTCTCATTCCATCGTCTCATACCCTTCATTTCAGTGTCTCCTTTGGTCATCACTTCACAACCTTCCTCACCGAATGAGCCCCGTCCCATCATATCTACTACTGGTCTCACTCCCCAGAAGGACTCAGTACGCGAGCGCAAGCTCTCCGCCAACCCTTCGCCACATCTAGGCCTCAGAGTCGGTTCCCGGTCGCCTACATCAATCCCATCATCACCAACCTCTGTGTAAGTGATCCGCCCATCATCAGCATCAATTTATCTGCCCTGGAGAATCCCACTTTCTACTTCTCTTTTTTATATATCCCTTTGTCTGGTCTGATGACCACTACCGAATAACGATACATGATCCGCCACTTTGTTCTCGTCTCTTTCTCCGACCCTCTCCAACAGTTACATTATCTAACACCTACCCACAGCCACTCATCGTCGTCCGCGATCTTTGAACGCGATATCGAACCCATTACTCCATCTCCTCCTCATCCTTCTCATCCACACCGCACTCCCAGGGGCAAGGCAACTGAGCAACTCGATCATGCCGTCCCCACCGTTCTCGATAGCGCGGCGACCGTATTGTCTTCTCCCTTAGATGATCAGCTTATTGCTGTCGTTGCTCCTGCGGCTGCGGACCTTGTATCCCTCAGCGGTATGAGCTCGCGACTGAGTAGCCGCAGTCCGAGTCCTACTTTTGGCAAGACCAACGTACCGTTTATGAATTTGCCTAGCCCGAGCCCAAGTCTTACTCTTCCCCTACCGGCCCATCCCGTTCAAGCCACGTTTCAAAAATCCACCGTACAGACTCCACCAGCTGGTCCCAACATTGACGCAGCAGGGATCCCATCTCTCACACCGACTACTAGTTATTATTTCGCCGGATCCGCTACACACGAGTCTAGCACAGATGTCCAACCCACACCAACGACTGCAGTACACATTGACCCCAGTACCTCTGCTTCACAGCATTCTTCACCTTCTGTGCGACCCGTGTCTCCTCTTGCCCTTTCCCATCCTCCTTCTCCCCACGCAGCTACAAAACGCCTTTCTTTTATATCATATACCGACTTGCTTACTTCGGCACCCTCCTCCACCCTTCCTCTCTCCTCACTTACAACCTCTGCCACGGTCTCAGATCCTCCCCAGCATCTTCTGTCGGTGTTGGGCATCCCCCAACATAGCAGTGGCGGAAGTGTGGGCGCTAGTCCACGCACTAGCTTCTATGGCGACAGAGATGTCAGGGAAGGACGTGAGGGTCTATTTATCAACGATGCCGGTGGCGAATGGGAACGCGAGGGCCTCGGTCAAGGTCTCGAAGAACGCCTGGAGTCACTGATGCCGATTAGAGATTTTGACACGGTTGGGATCAGCAAGGCTTGAAGAAGTATATAGGCCCGTTTGCGTGCCAGGTTGTATGCGCGCACTCTCTGCTATGATATGTCAAATCCTAATCTCCTCTGATCCGATATGCTATTTCCATTACTTGGTAGTTGGCTCGATACTGTTATCCCCTAAACACACTTGTATGCTTCTTTTGTACTCTCGTCGCGTCGCCGTAGCGCTGCCCTTTTCTCTTTTCTGAGTTTTTATGTATTTACTACACGATACCAATTTGTTCGGTTGCTTTTTTTGGACAGTAGGACGACTGACGTCATGCGATCATATTATTTATTATCTCACCTCGCCCTCACCTCAGCACCGTCATGTCCGTCCCAACTCAACCTATCGTTTACTCGTTTTCAGATACCTCAAAGCTCTCAGACTCCCTTTCAGACTACATTCTCAAGGCACAGAGGGAGTCCATCGAGAAGCGCGGAAGGTTCACCGTCGCCATCTCCGGTGGATCTCTTCCGAAGACCCTTACTGCTCTCATCGGAAAGTCAGGTGTAAAGTGGGACAAGTGGCAAGTTATAGTCCCCTCCTGGCCTACGTCCCATTTGTTCATCCGGTTTCTCTAATAGGCACGTCTTTTACGCCGACGAGCGCGTCGTGCCGCTCGACCACGAAGACTCGAACCACAAGCTCGCGCGCGACACGCTCTTCTCCAAAGTGCCCGTCCCCCCCGAAAACCTGCACCCGATCGACTACGCGCTGCAGGCCGACCTCGAGGAGCTGGCCGACGCCTACGAGAAGGAGCTGATCCGCGAGTTTGCGCAGCGCGACGCGGCGCGCTTCCCCGTCTTTGACCTCGTCCTGCTCGGCGTCGGCCCCGACGGCCACACCGCCTCGCTCTTCCCCGCGCACGCGCTGCTCTCGGAGGCGGATCGCTGGGTCGCGTACATCGAGGACTCGCCGAAGCCCCCGCCGCGCCGCGTCACGCTCACGCTGCCCGTCATCAACCACGCCGCGCGCGTCGCGTTCGTCGCGACCGGCGAAGGGAAGGCGCGCATC
>QLOZ01001591.1:0-22404 GCA_003314065.1 Lactarius sp. MG50 | reverse complement strand
AGACGGGACGGGGAGATTCAGAATCCAGTAGGAAACAGGCTGGTCGCGGAAGCATTAAGATCGATATCCGATGCGGTTTTGTCCTTGTCGGTGGAAACGAGGAAGCCCATGGAGAATTACCGACACCCCTTTTCCGATGGCATGAGGCCTACTAGAGCTTTCAAACAAGGGTCCTCAGATCGCGACTCTCTGATCAGTGATCAGCGTGAAGCACTCTAACTGGGAAGAAACGCTGATCAAACAGGGGCAATCAGGCCCACATTCTTTACCCACGCTGCCTGTGAATAATTTGAAATTTCACGACTTTACCCTACTCTATTACTGTCTATGGGATAACCTACTTGCTTGGAGGCTGCTTGGGATGCGTCACTAGCGTCTCGAGAGGAAAATTTCTTCATGATAGGTAGATCATTCTTGTTGACGTACTTGCTCTTTACAATCTTCACAAAAAGGGCAATCCTATGCCAAGAGTGGTCACCCGGTTCGTAGAGAAAGCCGCCGCACCATCACTGTGATATCCGTTTCCCTGTTCCATCCAGCCTTGACTTGGGGCGGTTCTGCCACCCAGCACACGTTACCAACGTAATGCGGCGCCGTCCTCGCCCCGCACTTCCTCGACTTCGGGGAAGCCCACATAATTCGCCAATCACGAGTCGTATACTGGTTTGAACAAGGTGAGAATACAGCATGTCTATGTCGATTGATGAGACCTACAACGAGCTCCTGAAATTCTTTCGGCTAACAAGAGTAGCGTCAGATTGACCAAGTTGGGTGCCAGCTGGGAAACCCAAACACATACTTTTCTGCATACACTGAAACGCCAAACAAATCCAGGGGGTATTTGCCTCAAAACGTGATCGTCTGAACCCACCAATGACCTGCGTCTAGATTCTCGGGAGACATACTGAGGGAGAACCCTACAATAACAGATAGATTGTTCTTTTTGATAAACTTGCCCTTCGCACCTGTCACGAAGAGGGTGCACTCGCACCAAGAGCGTTCACATAGCTTGTAAGGGAAACCGCCAAGTCAGGGATCGAAGGGCCACGGTGAAGCGGGACCTAGGACTTGGAAGGTTGGATGGGGGTGTCAAGGTTGGTCAGGAGGACGGCAGAGGTCGCCGGGTCGTAGAGTAAAGCGCTTTGTTGAGGGAGTGGGTCACTCAGTAATGCAAGAGGCGAGTGTGAGAATGTCCTAGGCCTTTCATCGGGTGTTGAGTCAGCTCTGACATATCTTGTTCATGGCCTCGATATAGCCTTGAAACTCGGGAGAGAGCGCGGCGTTGATGGATCGATATCTGCTACAATGAGGTGTTTAATGGCGTCAATGGGGAGTTCTGGAGTGAGGGCGATGGCCATAGCGACGTTACCACCCCCGTTGGAGAGCCATGGACCAGTTGTAAGGCTCGCATAAAATGACCAAGGAGAGACATTGTAGCCATCGCCTCGTAGTTCATCGGTTTTGCATGAGGCTACGTGGCACAGTCGGTGGAAATGACAAAAGGCCTGTAGAGAATGTCCGGAAAAACGGCGCGATCGTGCCGTGCCCTAAACGCTGATCAAACAGGGGTAATCACATTTCACGGTGTGTTTCTATTCCACCGTCTATGGGTTGACAGAGAGTGTGCTCAACTGATGGCGCGGACGTTAGAATAGGGGAGATGGCACAGGCGGGGCAAAGGAGCGATAAGGAGGAACCTGGGAGCGATAAGGAGGAATCAGGGAGCGATAAGGACAGATCACGGGGCGAGGATGTAAAGACAGGGCTGACGTAACGAGAAAGGAATTCAACTTGTCCAGAACGACTCCAGAGTGGCAGAGCACGCCGCTCCAACGTGGGTCATCGTGGTGAAGGTGTAGGCACAGCGTAACCAGTGGCGGTGACCCTTTTGTCTTACGTTTGTTTGTGCTTGGTGCTTGATACTGTATAGCTCTATCATCTCCCCTCCCTCATGCCACACAACCTGGCCTTCCCCGCCTCACAGTGAGTCGGTCAATGGCGACGATCGCAGTCTGCCTGGTATGCCACCCAAGCTCAGCGGCAGCGGTGCCAGTGGACTATTTCTCCCCAACGTCCATGATGTACGTTTTCATTTACTTCACCTCATCCTCATCATCTATCAACAAGTCATCCTAGCCATTCTCGGCAGTTTCAGAACTTCGCCATCATCGCCACCACCCTCACCGCGCAGCGAGGACGCACCATGGGGCATTGTGTGATGTATGTCGTCATGGTTGTGCCGCGATATGCCTCATCCTTGTACGAGTCGTGGACTTGCAGTGAGCCGACGACAGTCTGAGCAACTTGACGAGCTCATACAGGTATATGCTCGGCACGTCCTCGCGCGTCGTGGGCATCCAGTCGTACTCGGAGAGCCCGAAGAAGTCACCGAGCTTTGAGTTGATGAGATATCCGTGCCGCAGCAAGTGATCGCGTTTTGCTGCAGGCCCGGGGATAGTAGCGGTGAGGTTTGCCTCTCTTTCAAGGCCTTTAACCCCACCTACGCAGCTCCACTTTGACATTTTGCTTGCAGTTCTTCCCGCCAAGTTGTGAAGAACAACCGTACACCCATCTTCACGCTGACACAACATACATGAGACCGAAAACTGGACACAATACATGTTCCAGTACCCTCCTCAACGTGCTTCTTTTTTTCCCCTTCCCACCTTCCCCTCCTACCGCCACTCCTCTCGCTTCTCGCACTACAGCCGTCGTCCTTTCTGGTCATCCTCATCACCCATGTTTTTCTACATCACGACACTGGGGCTGGGTGAATGGCATGGGGCTGGTTGGAGTGAACGAGATACCGGGAGTAAAAGCAAAACTGGCGACTGCGTGGTGCGAACATATCTAACTCTGGGCGCTGATGCGAGTCATCGTGGAGTGAGCAGGCATAGTGTGACCAGTGCCAGTGACGGTGGAGCTTCGTTGACGATGCCGGAGGGAATCATCAACGAGGCTGGTGCGCTTCTTGACTACCCACACTCCCTCTTCCTTCTTGAACACCTCCCTAGACTCGCAACGTCATTGTGCGCTGTCTGTGCTCTCTATGCTCGTTTGCGCTTGGTATAGCTCCGTCATCTCCATGTATCCTCCCTCTAACACTACACAACCTCGGTGTGCTGACCTTCCTCACAACACAATGAGTGGGTCGACTGGGACGATGGCGGTCTCCCTGGTATGTCACCTCAGCTCGGCGAACGATTCTCTTCCAAGCCAGAGATTGTCCCTGACATCCGTGATGTACGTTTTCGTTTATCTCACCTCACGACCCAGTCTTATCGCCGATCTGAAAGACTGAACGAGATGGTTTTGGATACATACCACCTCACCGCCCACATGCTGGTAACATTCTCATTACAGGTCATGTATGCGGCTACTTGCACAAAAAGATCACCCGGGCATTTCTCACCTATTAGGCTTGGTCACCAAATCAACAAGTGAGCACTGTCGTCCCTTCGTCCGTTTTTTCTGTTGGTCTAGCTTGGTTGATTCTTAAATCAACTCGCAGGTGTTTCCCAGTCGCAGGTGAGACTGTGACCTCTCCCACTTTGTTTCTCGGACCATCCCAAGGGATCTTTCAGATCCCATGGGGTGCACATCCCTTATTCGGTTGCTACAACTTTGACGTTGCTGAGGACGCTGGTGCTTATTGTCCGCCGTCGAAGTATCATGGAAATTTGTACATTTATTTCAGTATTTCTGCCGCGACTGGGCCACCCTTAATTGAGATTGGGAGTTTGAACTCGATCGGGTAGAAGCGACACTGGCGTCTTTCCTCTGTCGTCTCCATGGGGAGTGGAATATGAGGTGGAGGAGGTTGATCTGCCTGCTTGATGTGGGCGCTGGCGCAAAGTGAATCGCGCGAGATTGGAGTTCAAACACGGTGTGTGCGGTGTGGAAGAAGTTATGGTGGGATAGAGCCCGGAAGGAAGACGGACTGGCAAATGGTAGGGCTGCTCTATTTGCTATTTAGAATGGACAGTGCGTTGTGGATTGATACCCTCGTGTCTTGTGTCTCAAGAATATTCATTGGGCTATGAAGAGAGGTATTCCATAAGGATTGTCTACTAAGAGTGAAATTGAAGAGTAATACAGATCGGCCGACGAAATGCACAAAAAGCTGCTTGAATTGCCACTGGCAGTGAACGCGTTTGTCCTACAAGTAACAAGTGACATGCCGAACACATTCGAAGCTGAAGTTACTGCGCGCGTCCATCACACAGGCCCAGACTTCATGTATGCCATATGAATTATTGATTTTGCACCGCACCAGATTTACAAAATGAACTGTTTTGTCATCGATACCACGTCTTACACTACAGTCCCACGTTCGCTATACCCTATGTCCCCTCGCTGGCGTGCTCCGATAGTAACTGCGCGAGTTCGTCATGACCACTCTCTGATGCTACTTGGAAAGGGGTCTTTCCATTCTCGTCCTGGATATGCAGATCCGCACCATGCTCGAGTAAGACCTTCGCAACCTGGAGCCGTCCCCGATATGCCGCCCGGTGCAACGGAGTCTGGAGATCCGCTTTCTGTGCGTTCACGCCGGCGCCGCGGTCAAGCAACAGTCGTGCAACCTCCGCACGTCCGTTTACTGACGCAACGTGCAACGGAGTGCAGCCATCCTTGTCCTGCTCGTTGGCATTCGCGCCGTGGTCAAGTAATAACCTGGCAATGTCGTAATGCCCCTCTGACGATGCCTGCTCGAGCGGACTCCAAGTATTCACATCCCGGTGATTCATGTTGGCACCGTGCTCCAATAGCAACCGGGTGGCCTTCAGTCTTCCATATCGTGACGAAATCAGCAGGGGCGTCGCCTTCCACCTGTCCTCCACGTTTGGGTCTGCACCGCGATCAATTAGTGACTTCACGACCATGGCGTCTCCATGTTCCGATGCTAGGTGTAACGGAGTCGCATCCTGATCGTCTCGAGCATTCACGTCGGCCCCGTGATCCAGTAGGAACAGTACAACCTCCATGGTGTCCCCATGCGATGCTCGGTGTAACGGAGTCGCATCATCATCGTCTCGAGCATTCACGTCGGCCCCATGATCCAGTAGGAACAGTGCCACCTCCACATGTCCCTTGTCAACCGCCGCGTGGAGAGGAGTCGTGCAGATCCCGCCCCGAGCATGGACGTCTTGTGGATGTGTACTGACGAGTTGTTGTGCCATGTCATGGAAACCGCATAACGCAGCATAATACAATGGGAGTGCCCTGGGCTTCTCCGGGCGAGTGGTGGACATGTGTGATTCCCAAGGACGATCTATATCATACACCCAGATCCAGGCTGCGAAGTGTGGTTTGTCCCTGTCGAAGAGAGCACCCATCCCGTCTCTGATTTCCGAAGATACATCCTCGAACAGGGCATGACCAACCCAGTGTTGCGCAGCATAGGTAGCTAGGGGGAACTCCTCGATGCGATTCTTGTCGATGCTGTCGTCTAGTTGGAGGAGTATGCAGATGCAAGCTCGCGCGAGAAATGTATGCGCGGCTTGTAGAGGGATATGATAGTGGGAGAATTGTTTGCAATTTGCCAGACGACTTGAGATCAGGTACTCCTTCACAGTAAAGTGGGAGAATTGAACAACTTTCGAACCGTCGACACCGACAATCGCGACCAAAGTGGAACACGCAGACAGCACAGCTTCCTCTGCATCCTCAGGGCGCCAATCTGCATTGAATCCGGGCATCCTTTCTGCGTCCGTCTGAATAGCGAGAATCTCAACAAGCTCCTCTACACGGAGTGGCCGAACGGAAACTATAAGGCACTGGAAGATACGATGAGCAAATCCCCGCTTCTCCTTATCGATCCCCTGCAACGTGCGCTCATACGTCCCATCCAGGGTCTCGGGGAGTTCATCCAAAGCACGTCGAATACTTTGCGGAAAACAGCGAGATAGCGTTTCTAGCTGGCAATACACCCATCGAAACCTATGTCATCGCATCAGCAGCCATTTATAATCAATTCAAGGAGAATATAGCGTACATCCCAGCAGCCTTTTGGGTGAGTGTGTCGATAACGAGCTTTTTGTCCTCTACTCGCCACCTTCGCATCTTTGGATGTGAGTGAACAACAGAGTTGATATACGTTACAATATCCTGGCTTTGTCCGATTTCATCATGAAGAGACATGCCGGAGACTGCCAATGGCTCGAGAACGTCTCTGATGTCTGCCTCAGGACGGCTAGTGATGGATAGATGTAGATGTGGGAGATGTAAGTCGATAAGTTCGTCTATGATCTGGAGGACCTCTCCACGTGGAGAAGTCAACCCGGAGGAATTTGGGCACTCATCGAGTGCATCTATGATAATGTAGATTGGGCCTTGTCCTGGAGTTTCGAGCATCTTCCTCAGACATCCTATAAGCGCATCTTTACTAGGTTGTCGAGAGCCATGATCGTGTGTCGAGTAGAGGTTAGAGAGTGTGTCAGAGAAAGTATCAGATTGAGCGCAGAGCTGGACGAGGAGGGACGATAGCAAGTTGCGGGCGTCCCGCTTAGAAGAATCGCGAAAGTCAAAATAGTAATACGCGAATGTAGCCAGTCCGGCTTTGCGCAAGTCTTGGACGTCTTGAATGACCGTTGAGCTTCTCAAAAGGTGAGTATACCTGTTCAGAGAACAGTCACGCTAACACATACCATAGGACACTCTTTCCAGAACCGGCTGCAGTACGGGAAACCACTGGTATTAGCCGTAGCAAGGCCCGAAAAATTGAGAGTCACATACGGTTTCCATAGATCCAAAGAAGGGAGCCCGTCGCTTTCCATTCTTTGAAGGTGTTGCCTCGAATAAACCATGTGGCTGTTCCGAGGTGGTGTGCTTCGCAGGCAATATTATGGTTTGTCGACGGATCTGGAGGAGCCAGCCAAATTCGAAGGTCGCGTTGTAACTGGTCGCCTGTGATGGTAGCTTCAGAATCAACGCTCAATGAGGGCGACGTTATAGGAGTACGAACGACTCGTCTTGTTTATTTTCTCCGCCACCTGTTGCATGAGGACTTGCGGTCACAGTTAAAAACCAACGCTCTTTCACGCACATCAGGTAGACGTACCCAGAGCTTGTCGAATGTCCCCCGTGGATGCCTTGCCATCTAATTAGAAATCCGTTCAGTACATCTACGTAGCCATATGAACAGGCTACGCGTACCTTCCATGACTACCGTCATATTATTAACGAGACCATAGATCACCTCCAAATTCTGCGCAGCTGTCGCTCGAAACTCCTCCTGGGTAAGCCTGTCGAGCCTTCCTAGCACTGCCTGGACATCGTTGTCGCCGAGTAGTTTCTTTGCAAATTTCTCTGCGACAAGTCAGGCCAATAGCGTTCCCAGAAAGGATAGACTTACTGAGCCGTCCCTCGTTCATCCATTTTGTTGCAAGGGCGATGACGGACAGGAATTCGGCCACGATCTTGACTAGTATTTCAGTCATTGCAGGAGTGAGTTCGATCTCGGGTCGAGTATACGTCGTGAGACGCATGAGGAAGTTTTCAATACATTCAAGTAATTCGACGAGGGTGTCGTAGCCATCCCTGACACCCTTGGCCGCCTGATGGACCGAGATAATCATAAGGAGGTGATCGGACATGATGAGATAAATACACACGGTGAGAAGGACGCCGATGCTAGAGAATATTATTTGTGCAGGTGGGAATACCTAGAGGATAACCAATAAGCGTCCAAATAGAGTCATGAAGAAGTAACGAACTTACGAGACTAACACCCGCGCTGAGTGCCGCATTGTTGGAGAGGGCATGCACGCCATCGATGATCGGGTTGAGGTACTTCATCAATTTAGAATCTCCATTCCTTAATTCGTCAAATTCGCAGGCCTTTGCCTGAAATACACTTAAGATGTCATCGGGAGATTGACAACGTCGGATCTCGGCGGCGAGTGGGTCGTTCTGGAGATCTTTCCCTGTCTTCTCAGTGTACTTCTCTAAGGCGGCACTAAGAATGGATTGCAAGCTAGAAGAAGGGGCAGCTGGGTCGGTGGTTGAAAACATAGGGATGGCGGAGGGAAGGCGGTTTCGTGTGAAGGCGGGGGGGGTGAAAAGGCGGTACTGTACTGTACTGTAGACGCGCGTTGTGGTAGGTCTTGGGTCCAGCCGAGCGCCTAACCTGCTAGGAAGCGCCTGTCGCTACAGAGTCTGTTCGTTCAGGAAACTGTCAAACACTGCCTGACCTTGGCAAGCTATTCACATGACCAGAAGCGTCAACACCGCGTAGCGTAGGATGATCCATATGGACATGATAGTCTGGCCGTGGTCCGTATCCATCGATTGGCATCAAACTCAGAGGAGGAATCGCATTCAAGTACTGAAAAGAGAAAAAAAAAAGTTATTAGACTTTCTCGAGACTATAATGTAATCCATTGTTCTATCTAATTTGTAGAGCCTCGAAGATGAGGGGACGAGTGCCGTTTTTGCGATAGCTGACAACTGCTCCGAAGTTGAAGGAGGAAGAGAATGGCCCCGTGCCATACCCGTGCGTGCCGTGCCAAGTGTTGTAGTCCATCATCAGCGTCGCCCAACATCCCGAAGCTGAGCAAGGTGGGAGAGCGCTGTGCCACCATCGCAACACGCCCTGTGGTCTTCGTCCAAGTTGTCGTCGTCCGCCACTTTGAAGTCGACGCAGCATAGGAACATCAACGCGTCACGTCGATGAAGCAAGCCATTGTCGTCATCGTCCGCCACTATATGCCATAGTTAACTCAGCATGGGAGGCTGCACAGAGTGGATGCGGTCGTGGTGGTCGCGGTATGTGGGTTGGTGGTGATGGGCGTTCTCCATGTCGGAGTGGTATGCCCAAGTTGAAGGGACGGATGGATGACGCTGGACCCGCGTCACGCGCGCGCCCTGCCATCGCCGTGCTGGTTGTGGTCGTCGGTGGCCACCACAAATGCATGGGGATGGGGGGTAGAGAAGCTGCAAATGGCCCTCGAAGAACCTGTCTCGGTGCAGAGGTAGTGAAAAAGAACGAATCAGAAAACGACTCACATTGTCCCTACTTCCCGGCACAGCAACCCGGAGGCATACACATCCTACAACCAGCGTGTCTGGAAGGACCTGAAGACTGAGGAGGCTTGGTGGCGCGATGTTGAGGGTAGCGGCGAGTGAGTTGCCGGGGGGGACAGAGGGGTGCCACCGGAAACATCATGATTGCAGGAAAGAATGAAATGGATTAACCGTGTCAAGCCGGCTGGAGTGGGCAATTGATATCCCTTCGTCCCCGGGTCGCGGATCATGGGTTCTTGCCCCACTCCACGTATGTGGGTCGTATTACGGCATAATGAAATAAATACGCACGGTAAGAACGCTGATACCAGAGAAGATTATCTGTGCTGGCGGGAATGCCTAGATAATTTAGTCAAATTGAAATAACGGATTTCCATTTGACTTAAAAGACTAACACCAAAGGGCCGCGTTGGTGGGAAACGCATGCAAGCCATCGGCGATCGGTTTGAGGTACTTCATCAATTTGGAATCGCCATTCCTGAACTCGACGAACTTCTGCGCTTGCTTCTCGAATATGTTCAAAATATGATCGGGGATTCGCACTGTCGGATCTCGGCGTCGAGTGGATCGTTCTCGAGATCCGCTCTTTCCTAGTCTGTTTAGAGTAGTTGGTTAAAGCGGCACTAAGAATGGCTTGCAAGTTAAGAGAAGGGGCGGTTGGGTCGTTGGTTGAAGACATATGGATAAAGGAGGGCAAGTCAGCACCGTATGAGGTATGAAGGGTGAGGCCTGCCAGCTTGCTCTGTTGACTAGCGATAAGAAGACGCCCGAGAACGCTAACAAGCAGCTCAGATTGGAATGATAGACGCGCATTGTATTCTGTACCGGCCATCACGCGATGAGCAATGGATGGCTTGGTGCTGCTTAATAGTGAGTTTCCCGTGCAGAAGCATTTCGCGCTCTACATCTCGTTCCCGCCGCTCAGGAGGAGAGAGGTACGCAGGAGGCGGGAACACCCGAGGGTTGGGATGAAACTAAATTTTCAAGCCGGAGAATGCCGCCCTCTGGACGTCCCCACTACGGGGTTGTGCTTCTAATAAATCCGATTCTCCTCCCAGCATTGGCCAGTCTGTACGCTTTCAGCTTGACACGGCAATAATATCCTTGTTCCGGCCAAACAGAAGCAGAATACTGTAGCTCTTCCATATTTGATTTTCTTCCTTCCCAAGACGTTTCCTGCGATGCCGCTATTCTTGGTCTCCACTCACCTAGCAACTCCCTTAACGCAGCGCCTCTCAGCGTTCAAGTCCTACCAACCATACACAGAATAAGACTTACATATCTCCAAGTGAGTGCTTGTTGTCTTTTTGTACTGGCTCTGCATCAAGGCAGTTCTCAAACCACGCGCCGCTTCTCTGCCTAGCTTCAACTTGGCCGTCAATGGCCACAACCACGACAGCGATGACGGCAGTGAGGGGCGTTACGCGAACCCAATGTCATCTCCACCCCGCCTCGACTTGGGGAGACCTCGAAGAGGATAACCCCTGCCACCACCATGCCACCCACCTCCTACATACTGTGACCACGAACTTGGAGAATAATCCCATCCAGTCATGACTAGTCCATGGATGGTTACCTCCGCACCGACCATCCTGGTCACTTTGACGACGGCCACCGCAGTGGCGGCGACCTTGGCCATAGGCGTCGTGATTACAATCACGGCTATGGCAGCTTTGACCACGGCACCCAGCTACGAGCACCATGGCCACGACCCCGGGGACACCCACTGACTACCACCGCGACGACCACACCTACAACAACTCCGTGTAGTATCCAAGCTGGGCAGAGTAGCCGACGACGTTGATGACGATGGCGGAGGTTACTGGCACCTGCGTGACGCCTAGCCACTCCTATGCTGCCTCAACCTTTGAGATACCGGGGCGACGACAACAACAAAACACGTCCACGATCGTAGTGTGGTGCCCTTCTCGCCCCCCCTCAACTTTGGGGCGGAGGGTGATGCTGATGATCAGCACAGCACGCGGCACGGGCGTGGAGCGGGCCCTCCCCTGCCTCGAGTTAGGAGCAGCCGTCCATGACGGCAGTAATGACGGCACTCGTCCACTCATCGTCGAGGGGGCAACAAATTAGTCGATTACAATGTAGTCCGTAGCAACTCCAATAACAGTCTTTTTATTCCTTTCAATACTTAATGCGACCTTCCGACGTGAAACATAAAGTTGGCAGGCATATATGCTTATGTGCGATTCAAGGTGCCGATGCGGATGAAGTACTGTAGCGCCGCGTGGTAATGAAGACGGAAGCGATGTGCGCAGGCATGGCCGTGGGGATGGCGGCGGTGGAGCAGAGGAAGGATGACATCACGGGGGCAACAGTTGGAAGGAGATGATGATGTGGACGGACAGCGCGCACACAAGTTGAGGATAGATCGCAATCACCACTATCGTACGTGTCCACACCAGACTAAATCCATGCTGTGTCAGAGCTCAGGCTGCCCCTCGACTTAGGTTGTGGCTTCCCGCTCCCCGAATCTTACCATATCCTGCATGTAGCACCAGCGCGCCAGCTACGCCAATCACACGATAGGTCCTCACCGGAATTGGCACTGGAATTACTGACAAAGCCGCATCCTCCCCAACGCCAGCCACGGTGCGCCCGCGCCCACACCCTCATTCGCCACCCGGTTCGGCGTCCTCTCTGCGTCTATCACAGCACGCTCGCCGCTCCCGCTCTGGTTTCCCCTTTGCTATCACTCCCACTCTATCCCACGCTGTGCTTCGACCCCCAATATAGCGATAGATGGGTAAATATGACGAGGGCGGTGGAAGAGACGGAGGTGCCTGAGATAGAGAAGACCATTGGGCATGCACGGAAGGCATAAATGCCCACGCGCAGCGCTCGGCCTCGGTGACGCATACAACATGCCAACATGGGCATGGGCATGTGACATTTTGTCGGACGCGGCGTAAAGAAATGCAAGCACTACATCCAAGAAGGGAAGCAGTACGGCGACCACGCTCATCCTGTCACAACTACCTCTGCTGCTGCTACTTCTAGAGGTGGGACCGTCATGGGCGGCACGGGATATGGGTCCGTCTATCGCGAGCCGATGCATCTTGCGTCTGCCCTGCAGCTGTCGTATGCGCGATGCCGGGAGAAGCAATACTTGCATGAGTTAGCAAACTAGATGGCGAGAGCAAGGATCCTGTGGTGGTCTGTGCCGCGGACGCGAGTGCGCATGATGGTACACCTAGATGTGAAAGGGATGAGTCTGCTGCTGATCGCACAGAAACTCGGCCTGCTGGGTAGTGGCAGTTCGGAGCACGACGAATAAACCTGCTTCGTTTGCTTCAGGTGGGTGGACATCCGTACAACGCGACTGGGTGGGAGCCGAACTCGGGACGTGGGGTGTGCAGAAAGGAAGGCAATGCAGAGGCGTAGGGCTTCGATGAAAGAGAGATTGCCATACTGTGACCACTACTTGATCTCCTGTTTCATGAAGTGTGACAGACCGATATCAACATGCTTCAATGACATCCTGTTTGCTGTGAAGAGCGAGTGCCTTGAAATCGTCACTAAGGTTGCTGCGGTGGAAAACTCGGGCATCGAATTAATGTGACAGCAAGGTGAGAATACGGCATGTCTATGTCGGCTGATGAGACCTACAACGAGCTCCTGAAATTCATTCGGCCAACAAAAGTACCGTCAGACCGACCAAGTTAGGAGCCAGCTGGGACTCGGAAACCCACACACATACTTTTCTGCATACACTGAAATGCCAAACAAATTCAGTGGGTATTTGCCTCAAAACGTGATCATCTGAAGGCACCCCAATGACCTGCGTCTAGCTTCTCGAGAGGAAGAACTCTATAATAACAGGTAGGTCGTTCTCTTTGATAAACTTGCCCTTCACACCTTTCACGAAGAGGGTACTCTCGCACCAAGAGCGCCCACATAGCTCGTAAGGGAAACCGCCAAGTCAGGGATCGAAGGGCCAACAATGAGCGAGACCTGGAAGTCGAAATGTCGCATGACGGTGTCGAGGTTGGTCAGGAGAAACGTGGAAGTCGTCGGGTCCTAGAGAAAAGCGCGTTGTTGGGGGAGTGGGCGACTCAGTAATGCAAGAGGTGACCTGCTGATTCGCAGGGCGCGAGAATGTCCTAGGCTTCTCGACGAGCGTTGAGTCCGCTCGGATCTATCTCGTTCGTAGCGTCCATATAGTCTTGAAACTCGGTAGAGAGCGCGGGATTGATGGATCGATAGTGAGGGCGACGGCCATAGCGACGTTACCACCCGTGTTGGAGAGCCGTGGTCCAGTTTTAAGGCTCACATAAAACGACCAAGGGGAGACATTGTAACCATCTCCTCGTAGTTCATTGGTCTTGCATGGGGCTGCGTGGCACAGTCGGTGGAAATGACACCTGTAGTGAATGACCGGAAAGACGGCGCGATCGTGCCCTAAACGCTGATCAAACGGGTAAACACGTCACATTCGGTGTGCTTCTATTCCGCCGTCTATGTGTCGACAGAGAGTGTGCTCACTGCAACTGATCATGGCGCAGACGTGTGGGTCATCGTGGTGAAGGTGTAGGGGCAGCGTAACCAGTGGCGGTGACGCTTTTGTCTTACATTTGCTTGTGCTTGGTACTGTATACTGTAGCTCTATCGTCTCCCCTCCCTCATGCCACACAACCTGGCCTTCCCCGCCTCACAGTGAGTCGGTCAATGGCGACGATCGCAGTCTGCCTGGTATGCCACCCAAGCTCAGCGGCAGCGGTGCCAGTGGACTATTTCTCCCCAACGTCCATGATGTACGTTTTCATTTACTTCACCTCATCCTCATCATCTATCAACAAGTCATCCTAGCCATTCTCGGCAGTTTCAGAACTTCGCCATCATCGCCACCACCCTCACCGCGCAGCGAGGACGCACCATGGGGCATTGTGTGATGTATGTCGTCATGGTTGTGCCGCGATATGCCTCATCCTTGTACGAGTCGTGGACTTGCAGTGAGTCGACGACAGTCTGAGCAACTTGACGAGCTCATACAGGTATATGCTCGGCACGTCCTCGCGCGTCGTGGGCATCCAGTCGTACTCGGAGAGCCCGAAGAAGTTACCGAGCTTTGAGTTGATGAGATATCCGTGCCGCAGCACGTGATCGCGTTTTGCTGCAGGCCCGGGGATAGTAGCGGTGAGGTTTGCCTCTCTTTCAAGGCCTTTAACCCCACCTACGCAGCTCCACAACATACATGAGACCGAAAACTGGACACAATACATGTTCCAGTACCCTCCTCAACGTGCTTCTTTTTTTCCCCTTCCCACCTTCCCCTCCTACCGCCACTCCTCTCGCTTCTCACACTACAGCCGTCGTCCTTTCTGGTCATCCTCATCGCCCATGTTTTTCTACATCACGACACTGGGGCTGGGTGAATGGCATGGGGCTGGTTGGAGTGAAAGAGATACCGGGAGTAAGAGCAAAACTGGCGACTGCGTGGTGCGAACATATCTAACTCTGGGCGCTGATGCGAGTCATCGTGGAGGGAGCAGGCATAGTGTGACCAGTGCCAGTGACGGTGGAGCTTCGTTGACGATGCCGGAGGGAATCATCCACGAGGCTGGTGCGCTTCTTGACTACCCACACTCCCTCTTCCTTCTTGAACACCTCCCTAGACTCGCAACGTCATTGTGCGCTGTCTGTGCTCTCTATGCTCGTTTGCGCTTGGTATAGCTCCGTCATCTCCATGTATCCTCCCTCTAACACTACACAACCTCGGTGTGCTGACCTTCCTCACAACACAATGAGCGGGTCGACTGGGACGATGGGGGTCTCCCTGGTATGTCACCTCAGCTCGGCGAACGATTCTCTTCCAAGCCAGAGATTGTCCCCGACATCCGTGATGTACGTTTTCGTTTATCTCATGTCACGACCCAGTCTTATCGCCGATCTGAAAGACTGAACGAGATGGTTTTGGATACATACCACCTCACCGCCCACATGCTGGTCACATTCTCATTACAGGCCATGTATGCGGCTACTTGCACAAGAAGATCACCCGGGCATTTCTCGCTTGTTAGGCTTGGTCACCAAATCAACAAGTGAGCACTGTCGTCCCTTCGTCCGTTTCTTCTGTTGGTCTAGCCTTGGTTGATTCTTAAATCAATTCGCAAGTGTTTCCCAGTCGCAGGTGAGACTGACCTCTCCCACTTTGTTTCTCAGACCATCCCAAGGGATCTTTCAGATCCATGGGGTGCACATCCCTTATTCGGTTGCTACAACTTTGACGTTGCTGAGGACGCTGGTGCTTAGTGTCCGCCGTCGAAGTATCATGGAAATTTGTACATTTATTTCAGTATTTCTGCCGCGACTGGGCCACCCTTAATTGAGACCGGGAATTTGAACTCGATCGTAGATGGATAGTTACATCAAATGCAATACATACTCACACTTCCAAACCAAACAAGGTGTCTACCGGCAGCGAGGCCAGTAAGGATGCGGACAGCGATAAAGGCTTATGAGATCAGGTAGAAGCGACACTGGCGTCTTTCCTCTGTCGTCTCCATGGGGAGTGGAATATGAGGTGGAGGAGGTTGATCTGTCTGCTTGATGTGGGCGCTGGTGCAAAGTGAATCGCGCGAGATTGGAGTTCAAACACGGTGTGTGCGGTGTGGAAGAAGTTATGGTGGGATAGAGCCCGGAAGGAAGACGGGCTGGCAGATGGCAGGGCTGCTCTATTTGCTATTTAGAATGGACAGTGCGTTGTGGATTGATACCCTCGTGTCTTGTGTCTCAAGAATATTCATTAGGCTATGAAGAGAGGTATTCCATAAGGATTGTCTACTAAGAGTGAAATTGAGGAGTAATACAGATCGGCCGACGAAATGCACAAAAAGCTGCTTGAATTGCCACTGGCAGTGAACGCGTTTGTCCTACAAGTAACAAGTGACATGCCGAACACATTCGAAGCTGAAGTTACTGCGCGCATCCATCACACAGGCCCAGACTTCATGTATGCCATATGAATTATTGATTTTGCACCGCACCAGATTTACAAAATGAACTGTTTTGTCATCGATACCACGTCTTACACTACAGTCCCACGTTCGCTATACCCTATGTCCCCTCGCTGGCGTGCTCCGATAGTAACTGCGCGAGTTCGTCATGACCACTCTCTGATGCTACTTGGAAAGGCGTCTTTCCATCCTCGTCCTGGATATGCAGATCCGCACCATGCTCGAGTAAGACCTTCGCAACCTGGAGCCGTCCCCGATATGCCGCCCGGTGCAACGGAGTCTGGAGATTCGCCCTCTGTGCGTTCACGCTGGCACCGCGGTCAAGCAACAGTTGTGCAACCTCCGCATGTCCGTCTCCTGATGCGATGTGCAACGGAGTCACGCCACGCTGGTCCGGCTCGGCATTCGCGCCGTGGTCAAGTAATAACCGGGCAATGTCGTAATGCCCCTCTGACGATGCCCACTCCAGCGGACTCCAAGTATGTACATCCCTGTGATTCATGTCGGCACCGTGCTCCAATAGCAGCCGGGCAGCCTCTAGTCTTCCGTGTTCTGATGCATTAAGCAGTGGCGTCACCTTCACCTCGTCCTCCGCGTTTGGGTCTGCACCGCGGTCAATTAGTGATCTCATGACCATGGGGTCTCCATGTCACGATGCCAGGTGTAACGGAGTTGCATCTTGACTGTCTCGAGCATTTACGTCGGCCCCGTGGTCCAGTAGGAACAGTGCCACCTTGAGATGTCCCTTGTCAACCGCCGCGTGAAGAGGAGTCTTGCGGTACCCGCCCCTAGCATGGACGTCTTGTGGATGTGTACTGACGAGTTGTTGTGCCATGTCATGGAAACCGCATAACGTAGCATAATACAATGGGAGTGCATTGGGTTGCTCCGGGCGAGTGGAGGACATGTGTGTTTTCCAAGGATAATCGATATCATACACCCAGATCCAGGCTGCGAAGTGTGGTTTGTCCCTGTCAAAGAGACGACCCATCCCGTCTTGGATAAGCGACGAGACATTCTCGAACTGGGCATGATCAACCCAGTGCTGCGCAGCATAGGTAGCTAGGGTGAACTCCCCAATGCGATTCTTGTCGATACTATCATCTAACTGGAGTAGTACGCAGAGGCAAGCCCGTGCGAGGAAGGTATGTGCCGCTTGTAGGCGAACGTGATGATGAGAAACACTCTTGGAGATTGCGAGCCGACTTGATGTCAAGTACTCCTTCACGGTAAAGTGAGAGAACTGTGCAACTTTAGAATTAACGCCATCGACAATGGCCACGAGGGTGGAACACGTGGACAAAATGGCTTCCTCTGCATCCTCTGGACACCAATCTCCATTGAACCCGGGAATCGTTTCTGTGCCCTGAGGAATTGCAAGAACTTCCACAACCTCTTCGATACGAAGGGGGCGAACTGACACAGCGAGGCACTGGAAAATACGATGAGCAAATTCCTGTTTCTCCTTATCGATGCTCTGCAACGTTCGGTCGTAGGTCTCGTCCAGAGTCTCGGGTAGTTCATCCAAAGTACGTCGAATGCTCGGCGGAAAACAGCGACACAGGGTTTCTAGTTGGCAATATACCCATCGAAACCTATGGCATCACGTGAGCGGAGCTTTGAAGTGGACATGATGGTTACGACCTACATCCCGCCGGCCCTTTCTGTGAGCGTGTCGATAACGAGCTTCTTGTCTTCCGCTCGCCACCTTCGCATCTTCCAGTCTGAGAGAACAACAGAATTTATGTAGTTGGCAATATCCTGGTTTTGTCCGAATTCGTCATGGAGAGACATGCAGTGGACTGCCAAGGGCTCGAGAACATCCCGGATGTCTATCTCTGGACAGCTAGTGATGCAAAGATGTAGATGTTGGAGGTGAAAGTCGACAAGCTCCTGCAAGATGTCGAGGACCTGTTCACGCGGAGAAGGCAACCCGGAGGAATTGGGGCACTCATCGAGTGCATCTATGATAATGTAGATTGGGCCTTGTCCTGGAATTTTGAGCATCTTCTTCAGACATTCTATAAGCGCACCTTCGCTGGGTTGTCGGGAGCCGCGATCATGGGTCGAGTAGAGGTCAGAGAGAATGTCAGAGAAAGAATCGGATTGAGCGCAGAGCTGGACGAGGAGGGACGACAGCAAGCTGCGGGCGTCCCGCTTAGAAGAATCACGAAAGTCGAAGTAAAAATACGCGAATGTAGCTAGTCCTGCTTCGCGCAAGTCCTGGACGTCTTGAATGATCGTTGAGCTTCTCAAAAAGGTGAGTACGCCCGTTCAGACAATAGACGTCACGCCAACACATACCACAAGACACTCTTTCCAGAACCAGCTACGGTACGGGAAACCACTGGTATTAGCCGTAGTAAGGCCCGCAATGTTGGGAGATACATACGGTTACCATGGATCCACAAAAGTGAACCCGTTGTTTTCCTTTCTTTGAAGGCGTCGCCTTGCATAAACCACGTGGCCGTTCCGATGTGGTGTGCTTTGCGGGCAATATTATGGTTTGTCGATGGATCTGGAGGAGCCAGCCAAATTCGAAAGTCCTTTTGTAACTGGTCACCTGTGATGGTAGCTTCAGAATCAACGTTCAATGAGGGAGACGTTAAGAGAGTACGAACGACTCGTCTTGTTTATTTTCTCCGCCACCTGTTGCATGAGGACTTTGCGGTCACAGTTAAAAACCAACGCTCTTTCACGCATGTCAGGTAGACGTACCCAGAGCTTGTCGAATGCCCTCCGTGGATGCCTTGCCATCTAATCAGAAAACCGTTCAGTACATCTACGTAGCCATATGAACAGGCTATGCGCACCTTCCATGACTACCGTCATATTATTAACGAGACCATAGATCACCTCCAAGGTCTGCGCAGCTGTCGCTCGAGACTCCTCCTGGGTAAGTCTGTCAATCCTCCCTAGTACTGCCTGGACATCGTTGTCGCCGAGCAGTTTCTTTGCAAATTTCTCTGCGACAGGTCAGGCCAATAGCGTTCCCAGAGGGGATAGACTTACTGAGCCGTCCCTCGTTCATCCATTTTGTTGCAAGAGCGATGACAGACAGGAATTCAGCCACGATCTTGACTAGTATTTCAATCATTGCAGGAGTGAGTTCGATCTCGGGTCGAGTATACGTCGTGAGACGCATGAGGAAGTTTTCAATACATTCAAGTACTTCGAGGAGGGTGTCGTAGCCATCCCTGACACCCTTTGCCACCTGATGGACCGAGATATCATAAGGAGGTGATTGGACATGATGAGGTAAATACACACGGTGAGAAGCACGCTGATGCTAGAGAATATTATTTGTGCGGGTGGGAATACCTTGAAGATAACCAATAAGCGTCCAAATAGAGTCATGAAGAAGTAACGAACTTACGATACTAACACCCGCGCTGAGTGCGGCATTGTTGGAGAGGGCATGCACACCATCGATGATCGGGTTGAGGTACTTCATCAATTTGGAATCTCCACTCCTGAATTCGTCAAATTCCCGGGCCTTCGTCTGAAATACACTCAAGATGTCATCGGGGGATTGACAACGTCGGATCTCAGCGGCGAGTGGATCGTTCTCGAGATCTTTCCCTGTCTGTTCAGTGTACTTCTGTAAGGCGGCACTAAGAATGGATTGCAAGCTAGAAGAAGGGGCAGCTGGGTCGGTGGTTGAAGACATAGGGATGGCGGAGGGAAGGCGGTTTCGTGCGAAGGCGGGGGGGTGAAAAGGCGGCGCAACCCTTACCTAGCCTCCTAGCCGATCTATATAATGATAAGAAGACGCCCGAGAACCGTGACCTTGATTGGGACGATACTATCACGTGTTATGGCTTTCAAAATACCAGAGAGTTTCAAAACGCAGTTTTTGAAAAGATCGCCGCAACAAATTAGCTGATCCTTGCTTGGATATATCGCCCATATACTACCCAATCATAGACCACAAGAACGATTGAGCAGTTTCCTTGCGGTTGCTTTGCGATCTTGCTGACATTACAGGGGAAAATGTAAAACTGTCCAGGGTTCGAGCATCTCTCAACTCAGTGCCGTAAAACTTTCAGGGTATAATCTACGTATATCACTCAAGGCCCGTGTGAAATTTTATAACATCCAGAGCAGCAGGAGGGGAGATACAGACAAAAGAGTGAATTTGCGTGACAATGTGATTTCGGCACCCATCAGATTTCAAAGTCCGCTAACTTCGTGTCACGTGTCGCGTCCGAGTCGCGTTACTGCTGTAAAGGCCTCCCACTGGCACGGTGCAGGGTGGATGCCTCCTAGAAGAGTTCCTATCAGCCCCGACATTGAAAGGTTCATCCAAGAGGCATACACACAGCTATGTGCCCAGGCCAAACCCAACATCTCAGACGTAGTTCGCAAAATCGAGACCCATTTCGATGCCAACCCTGTCTTGTGTGATGATCTGTGCTTTGAGGGCTCATTCAACCGGACAAGAAGACAGCCTGTTGCGCAAACCAAAGATATGCCCTCGACCACAACCCCAGCCTCTGCTGGGCCCTCATCATCTGTACTGCTGTCCTTCCCTCCTCCGCAAGCGCCACTGTCTTCGAACATCGTAAATACTCATCCCTTGTCGTATACTTCCCCCCACCCTCCATGATCTATCCATCTTTACATCCTCCTCCATATTTTTTTCCCTCCGCATCTGATGCATCCACCACTACCATACCACCATCCTACCAGTAATGTCATAGGTACTCATTTTTACGATAATCCCCATTTAATGCAGACTCAGAACTAGTTCCAGTAAATAGCTTCATAGTGCTTATTACACAGACTAATGCACATAGTTCATCTATTCTACCGACTGAGTCTCGTCACATTTGAGTGTGATAGCCAACGCGTCCATTGTCCTTTACGCTGCCGTAGCGGAGATACAACCGGCTGTATGAGTCAGCGTGACAATCCGTGACGAAAGTTTTGAAACTCCCAATTTTTGGACCGGAATCCTTCCGACTCAACCACCTGTCCACCTTTTACCAAAGTGACACTTCAGGTGGATAGTCCATACAGTCATACACCGACCCCAAAAGTCTGATCGTCAAAAGGTGTTGTCGATGCGTTTCTATTCGTGATTTAAAAATCGTTTTGAAACTCCCCACACGTGATAGTAGATGCGCGTTGTGGTCGGTCTCGGGTCCAGCCGAGCGCCTAACCTGCTAGGAAGCGCCTGTCGCTACAGAGTCTGTTCGTTCAGGAAACTGTCACACACTGCCTGACCTTGGCAAGCTATTCACATGACCAGATGCGTCAACACCGCCTAGCGTAGGATGACCCATATGGACATGATAGTCTGGCCGTGGTCCGTATCCATCGATTGGCACCAAACTCAGAGGGGAAATCGCATTCAAGTACTGAAAAGAGAAAAAAAAATGTTATTAAACTTTCTCGAGACTATAATGTAATCCATTGTTCAATCTAATTTGTAGAGCCTCGAAGATGAGGGGACGAGTGCCGTTTTACGATAGCCGACAACTGGTCCGAAGTTGAAGGAGGAAGAGAATGGCCCAGTGCCATACCCGTGCGTGCCGTGCCAAGTGTTGTGGTCCATCATCAGCGTCGCCCAACATCCCGAAGCTGAGCAAGGTGGGAGACCGCTGTGCCACCATCGCAACACGCCCTGTGGTCTTCGTCCAAGTTGTCGTCGTCCGCCACTTTGAAGTCGACGCAGCATAGGAACATCAACGCGTCACATCGATGAAGCATGCTATTGTCGTCATCGTCCGCCACTATATGCCGTAGTTGACTCAGCATGGGAGGCTGTACAGAGTGGATGCGGTCGTGGTGGGAGCGGTACGTGGGCATGGTAGTGATGGGCGTTCTCCTTGTCGGAGTGGTATGCCAGAGTTGAGGGGACGGAGGGATGACGCTGGACCCGCGTCACGCGCGCGCCCTGCCATCGCCGTGCTGGTTGTGGTCGTCTGTGGCCAGCACGGATGCATGGGGATGGAGGGTAGGGAAGTTGCAAATGACACTTGGGGAACTTGTCTCGGTGCAGAGAGGTAGTGAAAAGAACGAAACAGTAGACGACTCACATTGTCCCTACTTCCTGGCACAGCAACCCGGAGGCATACACATCCTATAGTCAGCGTGCCTGGAAGGGCCTGAAGACTGAGGAGGCTTGGTCGTGCGATGTTGAGGGCGGCGGCGAGTGAGTTGCCGGGGGGGACAGAGGGGTAGGGCCACCGGAAATATCACGATTACAGGAAGAAATGAAATAGGTTAACCGTGTCAGCCGGCTGGAGTGGGCAATTGATATCCCTTCGTCCCCGGGTCGCGGATCATGGATTCTTGCCCCACTCCACGTATGTGGGTCCTATTACGGCATAACGAAAAAAATAAATACGCACGGTAAGAACGCTGATACCAGAGAAGATTATCTGTGCTGGCGGGAATG
>QLOZ01001590.1:7542-27182 GCA_003314065.1 Lactarius sp. MG50 | reverse complement strand
GTGGTCCCTCTGTGCGACGGGATTGTCTCGGCATTGAGGGCGCTGGGACACTCACCCTTGCTTCATTACCTTGCTGAGCATCCGCCGAGGAATAGATACGTTCCCTGGTCATCTGGTCGCGTCCGACCCCGTGCACATCAATAGTGACTCCGAGTCAAGTGGAAGAATGCCGCCGTGTACTATTACAATACGCGTACCGTACGTCATCCCGCCCACGGGGCTTGTCTAACTGTCCACATTTCTCCGAACGACATCGTATGTCAGAGAACGAATTTTCACTTCACTGGCAGATTATTGGACTACCTGAGTTAAACGGTACTGTACCATGCCAATGAGAGGACATGGGAGACTTGGTTCAGAATGGGATGCACGCGATCTTCAGCCCCACCCCATCTCCACGCCTTGCCACCCTTCCATAATGAGCTAGGCTCTCGCGAGCGTGCGTCTCCGCATAAACGCCCTCGCCACCATCGGCGCGGCTGCCGCAAACGGTGCGCGACCCTCGCTTCGCGGGGGGTTACTTGCACCGATTTCAACGGGTCACCGGAAGCTGCACTTCGGTTGGTGTCGCCGAAGCCTCCGCACAAGCGATCATCCCCGTCTTTTAAGCACAAGCCCTCCAGGCAGGAGCATGCCGCGCTCGGGGTTATACTTGCGTAGATTGCTGCGCGCCGCCGAGCGGGGGACGCCCGTGGCAATCGGGGATGGGGGAGCGGGAGCGCAGGTGAAAAATAAAAATAAAAAAACTAACGGAGAGCCGAGTGGGGCTGGCGTGGACAAAGCAAGCACCGTGCTCCGGGCGCCGGGCGGGGCGTGTTATGTGCACGCACAGTGGCCTGGCGATCTTGCCAGCCATCGTCGAGGCAGAAAGGGCTTGGGGCACGACGCGGCGCGACCCGCGCATCTACATCACGCGGATCACAAACGTCGGCAATGGTACCGTAGCGCAAAGCCGTGCTCTTGGGGTGTGGTGTGGTGTCGGTGAAAGCGATCAAGCCTCGGACATGCGATTCCGGCATCATGATCCCGTCTGCATCTAGAGAACGACGAAAGCTAGCAGCGAGTTGTCGCTCGAAGACGGGGGTGAAAACCAAGAAATCAAATGAATGATTGACGCCCGAAACACTGAATGGGTTTCATAATCTGCCTGCGTCTATCTCCCACTCCCACACTACGAAGCGACACGGGGCAGATTATCTCCCACGCCCTTCTCCTCTCTGACTTTCCTATCATCCCATCTCAACACGCTATCTCCGAGTCTCCCCTTGCCCATGAGTTCGACAACATCTACAACAACCTCTCCCTCTATCCCCCAACTGTTCATTGATGCCTTGGACAACTACACCAAGCAGACGGGGATGGACCTCACTAAGAATCCACTCTCTGACACACTCCAACTCTCTGATTCCCCAGATGGCGTCATTGAACTATTCCAGGAACGAGCAGAGGCATTTAAGGAGTATCGAGATGGCAATCGGAAACTCATAAGTTCACTCCAGCCCACGGTGCAGATCCTTCATCTGCTTTCTGGGTCCCTTGGCGAGGCGATTAGCTCAGTGAGCTGCATGGGCTTCATTCATTCCGTGCGATTGTTTGACGATTACCTCTACAGGTCCCACTTCCACCAGCAAAAGCAATCTTCGTCGGTATCGATATTCTCCTCGAAGTATGTCTCTCCATTATCGTCTTTTGCCAGGTCCCTGTGACATGTGAGCATGTCAGGCTGCTAGTGGTGTTTATAGGAGCTACGGCGCACTCGAGGACCTGTTTGAATGCGTCCAAAAATTTCTTGAACCACTACGTATTTATCTTGAGACTCCACCAACTCATGTTACGACACATGCACTCGTCAACACAATGACTGAATTACTTTTGGTGCTTGCCTTGGCGACGACACAGGTCCAGCAGGGACGTTTCAGTAAGCACTCCTTTACCTATACATCACATGTGGTTGAACGTACCGCAGATAAGTCCGCGAAGAAGTTGTTGGGAGAGAGCAAGGTTGAAGCTGTGCTGCAGAGGCTGGACCGGCTCACCCAGGAGGAGGCTAGCATGACCGTTGCACAGGTGCTACAGATCATCCACGGTCTCATGAGTAATATGAGGGTAGTCATGGATGGTGTGTGACGTTTCCTGGCTGGTTACCAGAATTTTACGGAGCTATGTTGTAGGTGGCGAGACGTCGATGGACGGCATCCGGCAGGCTCTTGGTATGTTCCATCTGCGTTTGCGAATCCGTATGGCTTGGACTGAGAGCATATTCTAGTTACTATGCAAGAGATATCAAGTGAGATAAACAAGATACAACGTGCGTTACCCTCCAATCCTGCCATGCTATTTGTCAAGATTGAACTACCTTGAAGGTGACCAGTTGCAGCGCGATGTGCGAAGCTGGCTCTCGCCCCCAGATCCATCGATAAATCACAACACCGCGTGCTATGCTCACCTTACCGGGACTGCAGCATGGTTCCTCAACGGGGATGTCTTCTCCGAGTGGAAAGAAAGAGGGTCCCTCTTGTGGATCCGTGGCATACGTATATGTTCCTCCATGTTAACCTCTTTACTGTTTTGATGATGTTCTGCTCCAATAGCGGGATCGGGAAAAAGCATTCTTCTGTACGTCCTGCCCAATTATTCTATCGTCGATCACTCATACTTCAGCCAGCTCGTCAATTATTGAGAATATTGCGGATTTGCGCGAAGCCGGCTTAGCTTCAATGGGATATTATTACTTCGATTTCAGAGATATCGAGAAGCAACACCGCCACGGCTTGCTGGCTTCTCTCCTCGTCCAACTCTCCTCCCATTCTGATCCTTGTTCTGACATACTCTCCCGCTTGTATGCGACACACGAAAGCGGCGCGCGAATGCCCGCTGACGACGCATTTACGCAATCACTAAAGGAAATGCTCCAACTTCCCGGACAAGGACCAATTTACATCATCATAGATGCCTTGGACGAATGTCCATTTAGAGGGTTGCCATCCGTGCGCGAAGAGGTGCTCGAGCTCGTGGTGGAGCTCGTCGACTTGCCACTTCCAAATGTTCACATTTGTGTCACGAGCCGTCCCGAACTCGATATCCATAGTGTCCTTTTACCTTTGGCTGCATTTGTGGTGTCCCTTCACGAAGAGAGCGGTCAAGGATATGATATCGTGGATTACGTAACCGCCTTCGTTCGTTCGGACCCAAGGATGCGGAGGTGGAGTGAGGAGGATAAGCAACTGGTCATCGAAGTCCTCTCAGTTAGAGCGGGCGGAATGTACGTAATCACGATAAAAGCACCTCATGAAAAGGTTACCTACTGAATTCTGCAGATTTCGATGGGTGTACTGTCAGTTGGAGAGCTTGCGTCACAGTATTCCCTCGAGTATCCGGGACGTTCTCAACGAGTTGCCTGCAACCTTGGATGAAACGTACCAACATGCATTACTTCGAATAGACAAGGAGAAACGTGAATATGCCCTACGTCTCTTTCAATGCCTCACAGTCGCTGTTCGTCCCCTGCGCGTCGAAGAGCTCGCCGAGGTTCTTGCCGGATGGTTTGAAGCCGGTGCGCTTCAAAATTATGACGCGGGCTGGCGCCTAAGGGATAATGCAGAAGAAGCCGTGCTTTCCATTGATTCTAGCTTAATATCCGTGGTCAATGTGGATGGCTTCAAAATCGTTCAATTTTCCCACTTCTCGGTCAAAGAATTCCTGGCCCCCCCTCGCCTTGCTGACTCCGGGGACGACGTTTCCTTTTATCATATTCCTCTCGTTCCTTCGCATACCTTTCTCGCAAAAGCTTGCCTTGGTGTCCTGCTCAAGTTAGACGACCGGATTGACAAAACGACTATCGAGAATATGCCATTGGCACCCTATGCTGCTCGGCATTGGGTCGATCATGCCCAATTTGATGATGTATCATCACACATTCAGGCCATGATGAAGTACCTCTTCGATCCAGACAAACCCCATTTTGCGGCATGGGTGTGGGTGTACAATATAGATCGTCATTGGGGAGAACACAAGTCGACTGTGCACCCGACGCGTCCAGGAGCGGTGCCGCTTTACTATGCGGCATTATGCGGATTCCATGGCCTTGCAGAACACCTTGTCCTTACTTGTCCGTCAGATGTAAATGCAAGGGGTGGATATCACATGAGTCCACTGCGCGCTGCCCTAGCCAAGGGGTATACGACGGTCGCAGTGTTACTGCTACAGCATGGTGCCGAAGTGGATGTTCAAGATAGCCAAGGCTGGACTCATTTGCACTGGGCTTCGCAAGTGGGAAGACTCGATATCGTAGAGTTCCTCTTGGAGAACAATGCTGATGTCAACGCACAAACCGTTCAAGCTAACACTCCGCTGCATTTTGCCTCAGGCGAGGGAGAACTCGACATTGCCCGCCTGCTGCTCCAGCATAGGGCGGTTGTACACTATCGGGACAACAAGGGCTGGACTCCGTTGCACACCGCAGCGAACAATGGACACCTCGATGTCGTGCAGCTGCTACTTGATTCTGGCGCAGTCGTCGATGCACGGAACAGGGCCCAGGAGATTCCATTGGCCTTGGCGTCGATGAATGGGTATGTAGAGGTTTCACGATTCCTGATCGAGCGAGGCGCAGATGTGAATTCCCGGACCAAAGAAAGCTGGGTTCCGCTGCACATTGCAGCACGATTTGGACATCTTGATGTCGCCCAGCTATTGCTAGATCGTGACATAGATGTGAACGTGCAGGAAGAAGACCGGCTGACCCCACTACATCTTGCATCAGCCAATGGACACTTCGAGATGGTAAAGTTACTCGTACAACGTGGTGCAGCTATCGACATGCGAAACGACAAGGGGGGAACATCCTTGGATCGGGCATCAGCGTTCGGGTACCTCGATATCGTACGCTTCTTAATCGAACATGGTGCAAACGTGTCTTCCCGTTGCAACCAGGGCTGGACCCCGTTCCATATAGCATCAAAAAGTGGGCAACTTCATATCACCGAACTCCTACTTCATTCTGGTGTCGATGTCGACGTTCGGAACGGGACCGAAGAGACTAACTCGCGCGTTGGGGCGGAGAGCGCTGCAGCGCCGTCGGCATCCCAGTAAGCGACGAGTAGCGCGTGTGGTGTCAACGTCGGAGGCAAGAAGGGCTGGACTCCATCGCACACCGTATCATAAAAAGAGCACTTTGACGTCGTGCGGTTATTGTAAGGACCACTCCCGACTTGCGCACGAAAGCCACACTCTCAGACACATCCCACGCCTTTCCGCTCTTACTCTCACTCACCTCACGCTGTGCAACCGCGCACCTCCTATACCGCTTTGTTATGACTCCCAAGCCACGCTTGTCACTATTCCCTGTGTGTTAAGTACTTCGCTTATAGTTATCACTATCGCTTTCCCTCATTGTCTCCTCTCATGTATATAAACTCCCTATGCTCGCTCTGTAATCATCATTATTCCTTCGAGTTTCCTCTTTTAAAGCACTCTGCGTGACACCTAAAGCGTTTCCTGCGATTTTCGAAGCCGTCTAGCGATCCCAGTCCCAGCGTCACCTGTGACTAAAGTCTTCTCCTGTCAGCCATCTCTCCCTCAGGGCTCCTGGTTTCCCGTCTACACCTTCGCTTGTGCACACTGTACTCTCGCAGCACCCATCTACATTATCAATTCATTCTAGCCAAATTGTCAATCTGCGGAACGGGACCCAGAAGATTCCGTTGGCCTTGGCGTCGGGCAAAGGACGTGTCGAGGTTTCACGCTTCCTGATAGAGCAAGGTGCAGACGGGAATTCCCGGGACAACGAGAATTGGGTTCCGCTGCCCTTCACTACACGACAAGGGCGTCTTGACGCCGCACGGCTGTTGCTAGACCGCGGTGCAGATGTGAACATACAGGAAGAAGACTGCTGACTTCGCTGCATCTGTCACCGGCCAAAGGGCACATGATCATGGTCGCACGGTTACTGGCTGACCTCGGTGCAAGTGTCGACTTTCGCAATGACCTGCAACACACACCGCTCGACTGGGCAGCAATAAATGGGGAATTCCACATCGCGCGCTTCCTACTCGAGTCGGGAGCGAATCTAGATGTCATCGACAACAAGGGCCACACTCCATTACACACAGTATCGTGGAGCGGCCATCTCGGCGTTGTCAAATTGTCGCTTAGGTGGGGCGCGGACACCAACTAGCGAGACCAGGACAATAAAAATCCAGTGGACCTGGCACCTGACAACAAGAGATCTGAGGTCGCAGGCTTTCTAACAGCGTACAAGAAGAATGAGGATGTCCAGACCAGAACAAGATATGCCTGACTATATTGGATACAGCACTGCACGGCATGTCGTCGATGAGGATACTGCTGCAAAGGATGGCAGTGAACAGACTCCACTACACATAGCCGTGGAAGAGGGAAAGATTGGGAACATGAAATCGTTCCTCGAGCGGGGTGCAGATGTCAACGCCCGGATCCCGGAGAATCGGACTCCCATCCATATCTCAGCAGCGAATGGACATCTCAAGATTGTGGAATTGCTCATTGAACGGGGCGCAAGTGTATATCGTCAGAACGATGACGGTCGGACGCCATCCCACCTAGCGGCAAGAAGAGGATACCGGAAAATTACACAACTACTGTAGTCACGGAACGTGTCTCGAGATGAACTTAACGCACCAGGTCCGATGGTCCGTTGTATGGGCTGGAATATGGTGTCTAACTGGCTCTTAGATTTCAGCGCATAATAATAGCCTCCTGCCAGTGCTGCCGCACGATATGATAAGGTCACGCCCGCCTTTTTGTCAGTAGTCAGAGATTCTGTGTTATTATTTTTTCCGTTCTTTGGACGCGACAGAGACTGAGATACCGTGTTGATGAATGAGGATAGCAACTGGATCCATCAGAGGTAACAGGCCTTTTTTTATTTTGGAATGCCACCAGATTCCGGCCTCGACGATGTGGCGGTCGCGGCCTTTTTTTTTTTTTTTTTGAAGTCAGCATTTATATCCCGCAACGTGTAACTAAGACAAAGACGCGGGCCCCGAGTACTACGAGATTAGGAAGGGCGGTGGGGGGAGTGTGGAGGGGGATTGAAAACGGTGGTCTCGACGTGTCCTTGGATTGGGTGATGTGTATTTAAGAGGAATGCGTTATAAGGGGAGGGCAGGTTTTAAAACCTAGCGCCTCGCGCGGGGCTCGCCCGCAGAAGAAGACCGGAGTCATCCTGGTTCCCACACCCTTCTCGGTCGTGCGCATGCCTGCGTCTCCTTAAGAAACTTTAGCATGGCAGCACCTCCTTGTGAGGTGCCTAGCAGCTTGGGGAGGGAGTAGTCGTGGTCGACGGGGTGGAGGTGCTCCCGCCGTGCCGCTGCGTGCAGCGGGCAGGAGGAGATGTCATGTTCGACGGTCTGTAGTGGCGCTCCGCAGGGGCAGCTCACGGGTTGGCCCCAGCCAGGTGCAGCTGCGGACTACACCCAACCCGAAACACGTTATCATAACAAGCCGTTGTATAATAGAGACAGGGCTGTATCAACTAGCAAGGCGGCCTGACCAAAGGACCTATAGCTCTGAACCCTCTAACTCCTTTCGGATCGCCTCCAGTTCCTTCTCGAGAATTACTCGTTTCCGGCTCAGGCGCTGCGTCTTCCAGGTGAATGGGTCAACCTGCGAGTCTCCGGTTACCGCAGGCAGAGCTGTGCTGTGTGGTGGGGCAGTGGGTGCGTGGGAGGTGAGCGTGGCAAGGGGCTTATCCAACTTTGCTGTGGGCGGGGCTTGTGAGGCCTGCCCGCTAGCTGCTTCCCTCGGCACGCGGTCCACTTTGGATTTGGGGCATTTGTGCTTCTTGGCGGTTTTGCGTGACTCGAACTTGCGTCCGCATGACACACATTGCCGCTGGCGTGGGGGTAGTGCGGCAGCTTTCGCCGCTTCACGTTCCCTCTCGCGTTTGGAGGCACGGCTCCGCTTCCGTGCAAGACGCTTCTTCTCCCTTTGGGCATTATTGGCCTTGCGGCCGCCTTTCTGGAGTTCAAAGAAGGCAAGGTTGCCCTCACCATCTAGAAGTTCTAAGATATACCCAAACATCACCTTTTTCACCTTGGGTATAGGGTGAGGTACAAGCGCGATAGCGCACTTGACCAGGCGTGAGTGGAACTGGGGAGTGAACTCGATCCATGAAAAATTTCCATCCTCGGCCTTTTGGGCTGAGATGGCATTGGCCAAGAGGTTGGTCCTCGAGAGGAACCAGCGACGACGGAAGATGTTGAGGATGTCGAAGATCGATAGATCATCCTCAGGATGTGGCTCCTTAAGTTTGGCCTTGCTCCTCTTAGCAGGTTGATCGGGGCTGCTTAGAATCGGAGGGGGGGATAGAACTGTGGGAGGCGCCTGCTGTTGGGCAGGGGAGATGGGCTCTTTGGTCTGGGACCTAGTGCGCATGGTGGTAAAAGTGAAAGAAGATCGCGGTCGCGGTCGCGGCCTTCGCCAACCTAACGACTCAAACGGCGGCATCACCAGGCCCGGCCGGGCCAGGTTTCTTGCTTTGAGTGGCGAGTGGCGATGGAGTTGTTCCCCCGTGCTTGCATCTTATGTCTATATATGATGTAGGGCACCACGTGGTCTGCGTTTCAGTGACAGGATTATGTCGCCACAACCCGGCCCACAACTAACCACATATACAGCGCCTAGTATTTGTTCTACTCTACTCCTCCACGTCACCATGCTCGGACAGTATCTGCATAACATCGCGATGCCCTGGGGCTGATGCTTCTTGGAATGGTATCCAGTCGTTGTTGTCCCGGATATGGATATTCGCGTTGTGATTTAGGAGTAACCGTACTAGTTCTAGGTGTCCGCTTTGTGACGCCTCGTGTAATGGGGTCCTGATCGTGCAGTCCCGGGCATTCGCATCTGCGCCATGCTCGAGAAGGACCCGAGCGACTTCCAGGTGTTTGAATAGTGATGCCCAATGCAACGGAGTCCGATTGCGGTCGTCCATGGCGTTCACGTCTGCGCCGTGCTCAATAAGGATCAGAGTAACTTCCCGGTGTCCGTGTATCGATGTCCAATGCAATGGAGTCCGGTTGCGCTCATCCCGGACATTTGCGTCTGCACCGTGCTGAAGAAGGGGTTGGGTAAGTTCCAAGTTTAAATACAGAAATGCCCTATGCAACGGAGTCCGGTTTTCGTCATCCCGAATGTTCGCATCCGCACCGTGCTGGAGAAGGACTCGAGCAACTTCCAGACGTCCTTCTTGCGATGCCAGATGTAATGGAGTTGACTTGCCATCATCTTGGGCGTCCACATGTGCGCCGTGTTCAATAAGGAACCGAGCAACTTGCGGGTATCCGCGTAGCAATGTCCAATGCAATGGTGTCCGGTTGTGGATGTCCTGGGTATTCGCATCTGCGCCGTGCTTGATGAGGACCTCGACAACTTCCAGACGTCCTTCTTGCGATGCCAGATGCAGTGGGGTGGACTTTCCGTCGTCCGGGGAATTCGCATCTGCGCCGTGTTCGAGGAGGATGAGAGCAACTTCCAGATGTCCGTATCGCGACGCCCAATGCAATGGGGTCTGACTTTTGTTGTCTCGAGCGTTCGCGTCTGCGCCGCACTCGAGAAGGACTCGAGCCACTCTCAGGTGACCGTTTTTCAATGCCCAACGCAACGGAGTCGGGTTTCCGCTGACAAGGGCACTCGCACCTATGCCTATGCCGTGCATCTGAAAAAGCTGTATAACGCGAGGTGTTCCTTTTCAGATCCCATGTAAAATAGAGGTTGGAGGAAGGAACTGACCCAAGGGTCTACGTCCCGTGAGGGTTGGTTAGTCAGCAACTCTTCCCCTGCCTGGCAGCCGCAAAGCGCAGCATGATTTACAGGAGCTCGCATGGAAAGGGGTATGTTCTGGAAGACTGTGGATAGTGGCATTCTTAGAATTACGTCGATTATCCAGGTCCAGATTGCAAAATGTGACTGGCTCAGGTCAAGGAGAAGTTCCATGTCATCTTGTAAAAGTAGGAATACATCCTCATAATTGGCATGGTCCAACCAGTGTTGGGCAGCATAACGGGCGAGAGGAAATCCCTTGATGCTGCTTTCGTCGAGATCGGGATCCAAATTTAGAAGAACTGCGAGGCAAGCTTGCGCGACGATGGTATGGGATTGCTGTATATGGACTCGGTAACGGGCAACGGTATCTGTTGCCTTATCGAGGCGGCTCGACATCAAGAACTCTTTCACTGAAAAGTGGGAAAATTGGATGACTGGGGACCCATCCACGTTGACAACGGCGAGCAAACTGGAACAAGTTGAAAGCACGGCGTTGCCGGGATCTTCTGCGCGACAATCCGGCAGAAAATCAGGAAGCGATCCCGTGGTGAGATCGAAGGCGAGAAACTCTGCGAGCTCCTCGACACGGAGTGGGCGGGAAGCCACCGTAACACATTGGAAGAGACGGTGCGCATATTCCCAATTTGCCTCATCGATATCCTCTAAGGTGCGTGCGTACGTCGCATCCAAGGACTTGGGCAGTTCCTTCAGGGCGCGTCGGATGCCTGCAGGTTGGCAGCCGCGGAGGAACTCCAGCTGACAAAAGACCCATCTAAACCTGTGTTGCGGATGTGAGTAAGTGTGATAAACTACCACGTCAGGGATGCCTTACATCCCATCAGCCTTGCTGGAAAGCTCATCAATAACAAGCTGCTTATCCTTGTCTCTCCATCTCCGAGTCTTTGTATCCAAGTTGACAACGGACCTAATGTAGTCGATGATATCTTGCCTTTGCCCGACTTGAACATGAAGGGACACGGCATGAAACGCTAGCGGAGCGAGAATAGTTTCGATATCCGGCTCCGGGCGGCTGGTAACACATAAATGGAGATTTGGAAGGTATTGTTTGGCAAGCGCCTCCACAAGCCGTAAGACCTCTTCACGAGACGATGGTATGCCCGAGGTATTCGGGCACTCGTCCAGCCCGTCCACGATAATGTAAATTGGCGCTTGTCCTGGCTGTTGAAGCATCTCCTCTAGACATTCTATGAGTGCTTCATCATCTGGAGATTGCCAGCCATCACGGTGTGCTGAATAGAATTTGGAAAAGATGCTGCAGTACGTATCGGACTGTTCACAAAGCTGGAGCAGGAGAGTGGTAAGCAAGCCACGACGATTCTGCTTGCCGTCGTCCCTGAAGTCGCAATAAAAAAACGCCAATGAAGCCAATCCGGCCTTACTAATGCTTTGGATGTCCTGAATGATCGAGGAACTTGCCGAGAATATAAGTTCTCCCAAACAGAAATACGTGAGGATTCACCCACGAAAGGACACTCTTCCCTGAACCCGCTGCGATATCAAGGTCATCACTCTCCGGACGTATGAATGGAGGTCGAGAAGGGACAAACGTTTTCCATGAATCCATAAAAGTGAACCGGACGATTTCCATTTCGCGAAAGTCTCGCTTTCGATGAACCATCTCGCAGTTCCCTTGTGGTGATCTCTACATGCGGTGCGGTGGTTTTTCCACGGATCTGGAGGGGAGAGCCAACTGCGAAACTGTTGATCTGCGAGATAGCCCCAGTGTTAATGGTAGCGACGGCGGGAAGAAGGAATGACTGACGCTTTGACTTGTTCATTTCGCTTGCAACTTGTTGCAAGATCACTACGAACCAGTCAGAAAAGGCATAGCACCAGCCCAATCTCGCAAGTCGAGCATACCCAGGGCCTTCCGGACATCATCGGCCAACGCCTTCCGGACACCATCGGTCGACGCCTTGTGATCTAAAAGGACGGACGTTCAGCAGAGAATGTGTGACAAACCGAGCTAAATTTGCTCACCGTCCATAACTGCCTTCATATTGCCTACAAGTCCGTGGACTATCTCCAGTGTCTGGGCCACTGTCACGCGAGCCTCCTCCTGAGTGAGTCGGTCCAGCCTCTTTAGCACATCTTCGACGTCATTATCTCCCAAAAGTTTCTTTCCGAAAGTTTCTGCGTTGCATTGAGCTACTAGTAAGTGCCGTACCGACAGGGACAGACTCACTCAGTCGTCCTTGCTTGATCTGCTTGGTCGCCAACGCAATGGTGGAGAGCACCTCGACCATTATTTTCACAGCTATCTCCTTCATGGCTGGTGTAGGTTCAACTTTGGTATAAATGTCAAGGCGCTTGAGGAAGCATTCGATGGATACGAAGAGGTCAACAAGGGCGTCATAGCTTGTGCTGACACCGAAGGCGGCCTGATGCAATCAGATATTTACAAGGGTCGAGATGAGCAAGCGGAGGGAGGGGGATACATACCGTGAGGAGAACATCAATACCGACGAAGATAGCTTTCGCAGGTGTGAATGGTACCTAGGGGCACAAAGCATGAAAATCGGGGAGATATGACGAATTTACTCCCCGAGCCTTACTGCTTCCCCAAGAGTACCAGAAATTGTATGAAGGATTTGAGCTATCGGTTTGAGGGTGTCGATCACTTTGCGATATTTGTCTCGGAAGTTGTTGAAATCGTTTATTTTTTCTTGAAGTAAGGCGAGGATGTCGTCGGAGGAATTACAATCCTTGAGCTTGTCGGCAAAGGGACTTTTAGTATCCCGGAGATCTATCCCGGTCTGCTCGCGGTACTCGTCCAGTGCAACATTGATGATCGATTCAAAGTAAGAAGAGGACATTGTTGCTGAGGAGATTGAAGTACCAGTGGGTGTCAAGCCCAAGGAGAGGTGAAGGTACAGTAGAAGAGATCAAGTCGTACTACCACCGATGATAAGGTTCAGGTTTGCGGCTAGGCCAGGGCGTACAGCTCCTTCCTAGACTGTACAACACAAACTCGGCCTTCCAGGGTTCAATTTCGGTCTCTTCTTGACAGAGCTAAGAAATAACGTGGGCCCCAGTCAGTCCCACCTCACTCATACAGTATCACTGAGTTGCGAATGACCCACTTTTGAAACACTTTGTGAGTTTTTTTTTACCACTCAGTGACGGTTGCACTAAAACCCATATGAAAACATTGAAGAGACGATATCACGCAAACAATCACGATGAACGTTCTATCTTTCGCAGTGTGTAGATGCGGCCTTGAAGAACACAATGTACTTCACGCCCGGCGCCGTCCTCACCAATGGCAGGAAGGTCATCTCAAGCGACTACAACACCACCGCCCCACTCCGATGGCATAGAGGTGGGCACGCGCGGGCATCGAAAACACCTCGATGCACGCGATCGTCAGTTTCATGGACATGTCCCCCGTCCTCTGTAAGCAGCAGGGCGCGGGCGCAGGTGCGTCCCCGCAGTTGCAAACACCATGCTCCTCCTTGCCGCCGCCACGGATGTACACAAGGGTGGCGCCCCTCGCTATTTGCGGGGGGGGGGCACTACTCATACCGCCTTCAACGACAGATCGCCAGCAGAACTGGACTCCGCCACCGCGGTGTCGTCACACAAACCGTCGTCGTCCTCGTTTCCGTCGGGAACTCGACATTGGGCTCGCGGGTGATAGGAGGTGTGGCAGTCGGATCCGTGTCGGGAGCCGAGGTGACACCATGGCGGGCCGAGTGGGTTGCGCGTGGGCAAGCAGCGCTCCTGACTGACGGACCTTGTGCCCTGCATCGGTGGTGGGAATATAATAACACCGGACAGGTGCCTCCTAAGCACGGTGTAGACGAGGATGCCTTGGACTTGCGTCATGATGGTATAGGATGGATACAGAGACGATAATTCCAAGGAATCCTACATACTGTACTCTAAGCCTGAGCCTGCTACTCTGGCATGATGGTGTCGACGTGATTACTGTAGCGACTCGGATATCCATACTGTGCTGTACCGTGACTCTTGCACTACATCCCGAGTGAGTCGGGGAAAGCCGATAGGCCTGCCCGGAATGGAAAGTGGCGGGCCAGACATGAATTTTCACGAGACTTGAAACGGAACGAATGCGACAGTGACATGCTCTCCCCATGGTTTTGTCGGAGTTCTCAGACTCCCTATTCGGCCCTCCAAATACTGCTCCACGGCGACGCGACGGTGCACTTGTTGAATCCCTTGCTTATTTACCCCAAAGAGACGTGGATGTGTTTATAGTTTGTACTCTACATGGTCGACGCAATCATGCGTGATTTTCCTGGGGGTATGTGCTACCGGCCACTGCAGAGATGCTTCCCTTCCATATACCTCATGACGGCCAGTATGGAAACTGCTGCGAATTATTATAATAGTAGCTAATATGTAGAAAAATAGGCTTAAGCTACACAGCCTACAGTCTGTTCAGCGACGCCCTTGTGAGTCGAGAGAAGACAGAGACGCGTGAGAGCGCTGTGCTTCGATACTCAATGACGATAGTAATGAAAAAGACTCGAAGGGCCCCAGGCCGGGGTACTACTGTAACTTACTAGTAGCATGCGTCAGTCGGCGGCCCGGATTTGAGTTGTAGGCACGGTAACCCGGGCGGGCCGCCGTGCCGCGGACTGACGACCAGCACTCACTTTACTTCAAGTTGTAACTGCTCGTCGAAGGCCCCATCATGATCTTAGCCTTTCCTCCAAACCTGAATCGCAAGCTGATTCAGAATTCAGACTCCAACGTTTATCGGAGGATTCGAGTAAGGCACCGACGGAAGCCTGGGCGACTGATCGATCATCGTTCAAGTTGTTCCGAGTCCTGATGCCTCCCTGGACCAACAAAGTCGACGTTCTATACAGCCACCCAGCCACCTTTCGTCTTCCCTACAAACGCCTTGGTCATCACTCCCTACTCTAGTCCCACTCCTTCCGCAGCTTGTCGAATCACACAGGGCCGACAGGTGACGACAGCGCCTTGCCGACTTGGGTTATGCTTCCTGGGTTTTTGAGTTTGTGCCACCGTGCCGGAGATATCGGGTTTGATCGAGTCGGAGGCTTCAGATTTGATCGACTCAGGTATTGTCCTTAACACGAGAGGTTGTCGTGTTCAAACTCGGTGTAATCCCGACCTAAGTTAACCCTGGAGGGATGCGTTGGCAGTCTCCTACTTGATGACAGTTGCTGGCAGTTGCAGTAGTTAGTCCACGTGCACGGCGGTATTAGACGATTTGCTTTCCGTCGTCTTTTTCCAGGAAACCCAGGAAGTCCGAATCTTCGCATGTGGCGTGGTTCGCGTTCTACCACCGATCGATACCATCCATCATTAGTGTCTCTGGGTCCTTGAACCTGTGGTTCACGATCAATGATCAAACCTCCCATGCGTGCCCACTGTGGGACAAGCGACGGGTGATTACGAGCCAACCGTCGGGTTGAGTACTGCCTTGCTACACTCTGCTCACAAGGACGCTCGCCATCTCTTCTCGCTCTATTTTTCTATTTGATGCGCCCACAGTTCCGTTATATTGGCTCCGTCACAGCACTACACAAATGCCCGCCAGCCCCACCCTCTACCTAGATATAGACCTCTATTTTCTTGGTCCTGCGAACTGTCCCTCATCCGCTTGCCAACGATCCATTAGATCATGTCGGCTCTCCCACCTATCCCTCCAAACATCGAAGAGATGTACGTATCGCTATGTCTACTCGCTCACACACAGGCTAATCTGATCGCTCTCTCTCTTTAGAGCTGCACCTCTTGTATGTGTCATGGTTTGTATGTCACCTTTGGACCCTCACGCTTTCCCGTCTCGTAGCTTCTGGGTACCACTTGGAACTGGTGCTTGTATGGTGCTTTGGTAGTCCAAGTTTGTAAGCACCATCTCCCATGATCCTAACCAACGTGCTCATCTCATGTGGCTGGTAAAAGACGTGTACAGCTACAACTTCCCAGGGGACAGGAGGCCCATCAAGCTACTAGGTACGGGGATTCTTTCCGACCTTCAGGACACTTCCCTCTGATAGACTATATGCAGTATATGGGATATTCTTCACGGAAACACTGCAAACAGCGCTTAGCGGGGCAGACCTCTACTACTGGTTCGTCTCTGGATTTGGCAATATGAATCACCTCGCTGCACCGTATGCTTCCGCCTTTGACGTGCCCATCCTCGGATCCGTGGTTTCTTTGACGGTTCAAGTCTTTTTCGCCTATCGTATTTGGGTGCTGGGCGTGAAGAAGTTATGGTGCCAGTTGTTAAGTTTATTGATATGCTTAGTGAGTTTAACTCCGGACTATTCGTCTCAAACCATCTTATCGTCCACGCAGTGCTCTGTTGTTGATGCAACTGCAGCGTTCGCTGGGGGTACCTTTGTGAGCCCCCTCCGTTTCATCTTACGTGGGACTCGGTTCAACTTTGACAGACGCACGTACGTGGGAAATTTGTCCATGGGCGAACCCTCAAGATCCTTGCGATGGTATGCCCCTTCAGCCTTTCGAGCTGCGTGCCCCCTGGCTAATAGCAGTGCCGCTCAGACCTGGCTTATTGGAAATACCATTTCCGACGTGCTTATTGCCTCCGCCATGCTTTATTACGTAAATACATTTTCTGTCCTTTCGAAGAGATTCTTCGAAATTGATGATTCTTTGGTAACCCCCCAGCTGATGCTACGTAGGGCCAGGGATAGACACTTTAGCAACCATGCGATAGTCAGAATCGTGAGATTGACCATCGAGACCAATTTAGTGACAAGTAAGTGTCCCCGTTGCTTGATGCGTTATCCCATCTCATGCCCGTTTTAGCTACTGTGAGTCTTATAACAACGTTAATCGTTGCCATATTCCCCGTGCGTGATCCTGTGTACCATGTGATTCTGCCGCCGAGATTGACATGCCGACTGAAAACCACAGGAAAAGAGTTGGTATGTATGCCCGTAAGTGTCCAGAATTCATTCTTCGCTTAGTCCAGCCATATGGTCACCTAATCGCCTCACTCTCTTTAGCACTGCCATAATCGGGAAACTGTGAGCGCCTATCAGCGCTTTATCTCCAAGCGCGCCACATACACATGGCTGACCATGCTATCTTGACAGATACTCCAACACGCTCCTCGTGTCGCTCAACAATCGCATCTCGATACGCGATACTAGGTCGTGCGCCCAGGCTGGAATCCTGGGATCGCCTGCGGGAACGGACCCGAGCGGCACCTCCCGCTCCGGAGGCACGGACATCATGCTTGAGGACATGGAGAAGCCTCCGACGACACTCAAGATCCATGAGTTCAGAACGGGTAATACCCCACAGAAGAGTGTCATCAGTGAGTCACCCTCCTCACCTTCCTTTTCTCTGACGCCCAGCAATTTCGGGGGTTGCAGACATTGGATGATTCAGACGACATTCGTTCGGATCCGGATGGCTTTTGAATGCCTCGCTGATACACACTGGCGGTGTTATTTATAGTTGGTCTGGTTTTTTTTTGGTCGGACACTGTAAAACATACTTAGCGATCTGTTCGGTTATACTGTATCATCATGCATTACATTCGCAATTCTTTTTTGGTGCGTGCAACTCAACGAGAAAAAGCCATTTATCAACATGCGGCGAGGGTTCTGTTGGAATATGGGCTCAGTCTTCGAGAGAAAGACCCGTATATGCTTCAGATTCGTTGAAAACTCGTATGCGATGGAGTCTCTAGAGCTCAACCAGAACACTTCAACGCCGGCGAGCGACAAGATCTTAACGGCAAATGGGCCCGATCCGGATGAAACCTCTAATACGCCGAGCTGGGCGGGCGCGAGAATCTCAGGGGCTCGCCACCCCACTGCACACACTGGTGTCGCGACTCGAATGGTGGCACAGTAGCGCACATATCTTCCTTGCGGGGGCCAATGATTCCAAGACTCGCTCGCGCCAACGCAATCTTCGCCCTCTCGATGCTCAGCCCGGGAGGGAGGGGCACAATAAAAGTCATCGGGGTGTGCTAGCTACTAGCACATAAGTTAGTCGGCAGCGTCTCTGCCGCGCGTGGGGGCGTAATTCGCCTCTCTTTGGGGTAGGTAAAGTACACGTACATGTTCACGTGGGTGGGCTTGGCTAGCACCCCCCGACTCTTGAGCAACAAGCAGAACTGCCAGGCCGTACGCCCGCGTTTGCTTGCACTCTCGTCGATGACGATGGCATTAAACAGCCCACACCCGCGCACCTCCTTGACGAGGGGCGAACGTAGAGCGCGTATGCCAGAGCGGAACTGCGCGCCGAGTTGCTGCGCGCGCTCCGCGAGCCGTTCCTCTATCAGGATATCCAGTGCGGTCATCGCCACCGCGCAGCCAAGGGGATTCCTGGTTGAGTTGGGCGCACGCGTGTGAGGTGAGCAAGACACGAGACGAACGAGAGGGCGCACACGCCGTAGGTGCTACCGTGCTCGCCCGATCGGATACAGAGCATCACCTCCTTGTCTGTGAGCACGGCGGATACGGGATACACACGTCCGGGCGGATGTCTTCGTGCTCTGCGCACAACAACTTGCCTGTGCGCGAAAGCCCCTGTCCAAACACATGGATTCCTATCAGTGCTTACCTGGAAACTCAGTTTTGCCTTACCGAAGTTACCGTTTGGATTTCATCGCATATGAGCAAGACATTGTGCTGGGAGCACAGCTCGCGGACCTGGCGGAGGTATCCGGTAGGCGGGACAACAATTCCTGCCTCTCCTTGGATTGGCTCGATGAGGAAGGCAGCAACGTCCTTGCCATGTAGCTCGAGCGCTCGGCGGATGTTTTCAATCTCGCCATATCGAATAGTATGAATTGTGTCGCCGTCACGGTATGTCGGACCCACGCCCGCAAGGTAAGGACCGAATCCACTCCGCCTTCTGGGTCTGTACTTATGCTGCGCGTTTCGTTTGATAAAACGTTGATAGCGTGCAACGCCGAAACAGAAGACAGCTCTTACCTGATAGCACCAATCGTGCGCCCATGGGAATTGCCCGCAGCGCTGAGAAGAATTGCACGGCCCTCCGACACGCCTTTCTTCTCATACGCCCATTTGCGGGCGAGCTTGATCCCAGTTTCGACCGCCTTGGCCCCATGTCAGAGCCAAAAAGTTTGGTAACCTTCTCTGCGAAGGCACCGAAGATGGAATTGTAAAATGCTCGCGAGGACCATGTAAGGCGCTGGGTCTGACTCTGTTCCACCAAGGCTGCCACGATGCGCAGGTGGCAGTGGCCTTGGTTTACGGCGCTAGGTCAAGAGTAAGCACGCATACATGGTCATATATAGTTGCAAGCATGACGATCCGCGCATACGATTGTAGAAAAGGTATGCTTACGAATACGCTGAGAGCATATCGATGTATTCCTTCCCTTCTAAGTTGATCAGCTTCGCACCAGGGGGAAGCCCAGAAGCTCTGCAGGTTGTAGCTTAACTGTCCATGCCGTCATTCAACGTTGAACCCGGGCCCACCCCCCTCGTCGAACGTGTTGATGAAACGAGCAGACTTTCCATTTTTCAGAGCTGGTTCGGATAAGCAGCGGTTTGACATACTGTCAGACGTTATACCCGCTCTGGTCTTGTTCCGCTGTCCGGCTGGAGCATCCATCGCTCTAAAGACACGGGTGGTCCCTCTGTGCGACGGGATTGTCTCAGCATTGACGCAAGCGGTGGATGGCGCTGGGACACTCACCCTTGGCCCATTACCTTGCTGAGCATCCGCCGAGGAAGAGATACGTTCCCTGGTCATCTGGTCACGTCCGATCCCGTGTACATCAGTGGTGACTCCGAGTCAAGTGGAAGAATGCTGCCGTGTACTACTATTACACAGTACTTTTTTTTTTTTTTTTTTTTT
>QLOZ01001584.1:0-12493 GCA_003314065.1 Lactarius sp. MG50 | reverse complement strand
TTCCTGAGATAGAAAAAAACATCGGCTTAGCTGCAGCAACACTAACTCGGACGTGGTAACACCACCTAGTGTTTTCTCAATTTCTTCACCAATAGGCGTCTCTGGTGATATAGTCTGGTAGGTCAGCGACCTCTCTGGTGGTAACTTGGACTCGGGTATCTCGGCTAAGGTCGAGTCTGATTTCTTCCAGGGTTACGGCGGCGGTGTCACTCTAGGGGGAATCCTGCGACTTCGAAGAAGGCGATGAGGATGAGATCAAGTTCAGCGGCGATCTCCTGGATCTGGGTTAGCAGGGCGGTGATGACCCTGTGAGTATGGTTAGGTCGTGTGCGGCAGGTCTCAGGGCAGTCGAGGGCATGTAATCTGGCGTCCTCCCTGGCTTGGAGGTACTGCTGGGTTATGAGCCTGATGGCTGCATCTAGGTTCTTGGTGTTTATTTCTCTGGTGGTGGGGTACCGATGTCGCTCCAGGGTGGGAGGCGAAGTTCTAAGAGTTGGTAAGCTGCTTCGAGCTGATCCGAACGCTCACGCCAATCAACGTAGAGGTAGTTGTATACGGTTTGCTTGATCTCGAGTCCTAGGTGACTCGTGTTTCTGGTTGCTTGGCAGGTGACTTGGCACACCCAGTTGTGTGCGGCGATGGCAGCGTCTAAGGACTGTGCCCAGTGATCTAGGTTTGCCTTTTGCTGGTAAAGGACTTCTTGGTGCTGGAGGTATTCAGTATAAAGGCGGTGGCGATCGTCCTCCAGGGTTTACTCGGAGTTGTGGTACGGGCAGTACTGACTGGCACAGAAGTACAAGTGAAGGCCTGCATGGCGTTCCTGGCATGTTTCGTGCTTCCGGGCTCCTGGGACAAAGGTGACAGCGTCTGGTGAGGCTAGTACCTTGAAGGTGTTATGGTTGGGTGGTCTGGGATATTCTTCCTTTAGGCTAGAGCATTTGTGGGGGCACACCATCCACAAGCGGTAAGGGAAGCTTGACTTATGTTAAGGCTTGAGGGGCCTTCTGGCACGACTTGTGCGACTAAGCCCAAAGGACTAGACAAGGAGTATCATGTGCGACAATGAGGAGCACGGGATCTAAGTGAGACGCTTGCAGCGGTCTCGGCGACATGATAAGATAAGCTGAGATCTTTGGAGTATTGCGGAGTCACGAGGCATGTGACGAAGAGCAATCTGAGCTAAGTCGTTACAGCCGACTTAGAGGGGTGTGGGAGCAAAGCTAGAGTGCCCAACGCAGAGGAGGGCAGATAGCGAGGGCAAGAGGGCAACTTGAGATAGCAGAGCTCAAGGCGCAAGGCAAGGGGATGGAAAAGCAAGGTCAGGTCTCGATTGCGAAACTAAGTCAAGCTTAGGGCTTGACTCTGCGTAAAGTGGACTCCTTATATAGGAGTCCTACAGGGAATCACGTGTCACCTACTACTGAGTCATAACGAAGGTAGTAGAATGTCCAAGAACATTCTGTGCTAAGTATAGTGCCACGACGAGTCAGAGCAAGTCAGGATCTAAGTATAGTAGCAGGCCGATCTGCAGATCAGCCAGCATGAGTCACAAGGCCAGGAGTATCAGTCAGTGCATTGCTGCGCATCAGTCAGCAGTCCGTAAGCATGTACAGTAAGCAGTCTCGGAGTCAATCAGGGCAAGAAGGTAAGCATAGTATCGTAAGCAGTCCACGTACGGGGATCTCGTTCCGGGCAGTCCGCAAGGGGAATCGTAACACATTCCCCCCATCATACCCAGCTGAAACTCCTTCATCACCGATTTATGCACCAGCTGAATTAGATGACGAAGATGGAGTGGATGATGGTGATTATGCACCATCTGAACCAAGTGACGTGACAATGAGTGGCGATGATGGAGACGAGCCCATAGAATCCTCACTCCCTGTTTACTCAGACGACATGACAACCACACGTAGCGACTCGGAGATTCCTGCACCACAGCCACCAAGTACTGGGATCCCACCATCACCCCTTGCCAGCACCAGCACGACATTGACACCCACGGCACAGTCCAGCTTTGAGTCCAGCTCCAGTCACGGCCACCGCATCCTGCGCTCAACTTCTGTGTCATCAGAGTGGGGTGCCCTGGCAGACCTTCAAGCTCCTCCGCTGCTTTCATATGCCCATGTAATGAGCTGTGAGCGTGAGGAACTCTGGACCTACATCCAACACCTATATTCCCAACACAAAGGACTTGTTCAGATGTACCAGATGCGTGGAGCTGAATTAGATGCCGCTAATGCCCATTGCACGATCACTCAACGTCGCATTAAGACACTCACTGAACAGCTGGCAAATAAGGGCCAACAAAAGCGCCGAAAATCGAAAAAAATCCAAGCACGCTTTGTGACACTCCCCGAGCTTCGTGCAGCGTTTGAGGCTGAAGAATTGGAGTTGGCGGAAAAGGAAAAGGCAGAGGCAGAGAAGGTGACGAAGAAAAAGGCAGATGACGCAGCCAGGACTCGCCGGATTTACCAAGAAGTCGATAATCGTGTCTTTGATGCACCACTCTCCTCTTACAAACGCAAAGATGACCTTGTTACGCTTGCTGGCGCGCTCTCACTATCAATGGAGGGCACGGTTGCAGAACTCACCAAGGCAATCAAAGACCACCTTGCAGAAAACCCCTCACGCATGAATGACCCACGATTCACTGCGCTTTTCAGCAGTTCGAAAAAGCGTTCCATGGCTGTGCCAGATCAGCAACAGCCAGCGTCATTTGTTGATCCTGGCCCATCTTCGTCATCATATCCTTCTGCGCCGACTAGAGCTGCCCTCGAGTTTCCCGAGTTTTTACCATCATCATCTAATACCCCAGCACCTCATATATACACTCATTCCCAACCGCAGATGTCATATAACGCTCCCTGGCATAATACGTACCATACTACTACAAATTACTTCACTTACAAGTAGATATGTCTCACTGGCATAGAATTCCTTCTAATTAGGATTAATCACGTTGGTACAGTACATAGGACTATACTCATCATACTAATACAAGTCTTATTGCCCTGTACACTTGACTTTGAATGAGTAGTTCAGCACGCCGCCAGGCCACGCGGACGCGGAGAGTAAATTCGGCAGATGCAACACGCTGTGACGATCCGTGACAATTCGTGACAATTCGTGACTGCCGAAATGGAGGTCGATCACGGAATGATGGTAGGGGATAGTACTGTACGACACTCTTTCATTTCCGTCGTTCGTATTGGGGGGATTGACCACGCGAGTGTGAAGATTTGTCGGCGGCTCGCAAAAGTTTCCGCCCATGCTCCTCGCTTCCACGCCTAGCTCACAGCAGCCAGAGCGACATGGCACTCTCATAGGGACTCTGTTTTATTGGGCAGCATCGTAAAGTACAAGCCCTTGCCCTCGGATCCAGCGATGGCTACCCCCCGCGCAAGTCGGCGCGAGCAAACCATTCTGCGCTAGTTTGCGCGCGCACGGGAGAATTTGCGCTCCGAGTCTATGTGTGCCACGACGCTCGGAGGGAAATTGGGTAAGGCTGAAGCTCTCTCGTGCTGAAGCCCGTCGTAGAATACCCCGCAGGATGTCGTTGCGATGACCTCGTACTTGTAGATGATAATTTTGAAATTCGACGAGGTTGCCACAGAGCTTCTCAAGGCGACAGGTCATGTCGTGGCCAGACTCGCGCACAGCACTATCATGCAACGAGTTCGTCGGGCTTAGGTCGTCCCGTGGGGCGGTATTGTTCACTGGGTTCGTCGACTAAAAGTCCATGCTTCGCCGCATATGGTTCGAGAATCTGCATGAAATCCGTCACCTACGTTTCGGGAGGGAAGTCTGCACCTTCAGGACGGTAGGGCGAGAGGCCTGTCTTTAGGATCCATTCGGGGCCCTACAACCCAGATCGTTTCGTACTCCTTAGTCGCGGCCTGGGTCACACGCTCAAGCATCCGACTAATCGGGTTGAGTGTAAATCTGAAGGGCTTGTGAACGCGTGACATGGTAGGAGCGGCTGCCATCGAGGATCTTGTTCCTGAGCTCAAAGGTGAAGTGGTCAACATGACGCTCACCGTTCTGGACTTGACTGTCAGCAAGTATTCTGAGGGAGGTGAAGTCGGGTATCCTGGTTGAAAAGCCACGTAGAACTATCCCTGGTTAGGGGCTTATGGACGGATGCACATGGTTCACAAGACGGTCTCGAGAGCACCGCTGTAAATACGCAGCGTGCGGGAATGCCGGGGTCCTTGACCATGCAAGACAAAAGATCAACCGTGTCCTCACCGGGAAGAGCCAAATTGAGGACTATCTTCGTTGAGTTGTGACCACGAGCAAAAGAAGTCCTTGGTCAACGACGACACCAGCCTGGAGGCGAAACAAATGTCATGACGGAACGCACTTGCATACCAGTCTTGGACACATTGCTAGTAACCGTGCCGAGCGAGAGAACCTTGGCCCCAGTATCCGTGTGGGGAAGTAGCGCAGGGCAGAGCGACTCTTCTCGCCTTGGGACATTCTGGGATGCCTGAAGCGCCAGTCCCCTTCAAACAGAGGGAGCGTGTGGGTATACCCTGTTGAGAGGGTGAGAATGATGACAGGAGAAGATGACTTATGGGGCGAAACCTGCACTGCCGCAAGTTCTGGAGAGGCGATGATACCGTCACCTCGTCCTACCATAGTCTACAGACGGGGCGGAGTCGACAGGGCGTTGATCATGAAAGGGACCACAGGTGGGACGTTCAATGATTGAGAAGTGAAGTGAAGTGAGAGTGTTGTTGAAATGTAATAGTAGTTGTCAAAGAGGGGGGATGACGCTGTAAATCCCGCCCAGGATTAGGACACATTCGGCAACACATTCGGGAATACAGTAGAGCATGACTGACCTGTTCAAGTTGCCACGACCTCCCGACCTGACGATGGTGTTACAGGTTGGGTGCGATAGTCTCCGCCGCTGACGTGTTTGTGAGTCGGTCTACCGGGTGTAGATGAGATGCTGCGAGGGTACAAGTGTCGTCCCAAGCAAAGAGGAGATAGGTAGAGGAGAAGTGGCAAGAGATAGGCTTTAGTCACTAATGCTAGGTGTTAGAGATCACTGGAGGCTTTGGGAACTACAAAGGGAGCCTTCTAGTACCACACAGGATGCTCCGGAACGGAAAACGCAAGGGGAATGATGGCGATCACAGGGTGAGCATAGAGGGATTATATACATGAGAGGAGACAAGAATTGAAGGGAGAAAAGCGATAGTAAGAGCCATGGGGTGAAGTACTCGATGATGCAGGACACAGGGGACAGTGACAGGCGTGGCTTCAAAGTTGTAACAAAGCGGAGGTGTGCGGTTGCGCGACTTGAGTGAGGGCGATTGCAGTGCCAGTATGTTGGACGTTGAGTGTGGGAAGTGACTGAGAAGTCGAGGGTGATCGTAACTCGGTGTGAGAACGCCGAAGAGCACTCGAAGACCGAAGACTATTCGGAGATGGAATTATGTAGCCCCGCCCCGGGGATCCGTACTTACATGAGGCCTCTATAAGGTGTGCTTCGAGCTTCTCGGTTACGCCTTGGACGCGTTTGGAAAAGCATCGATTGTCAAGGCTGTGCAGTACAACAGGAGTACTAGTACTAGTATAACTGCCACCCCGGCGATCCCTGCTACTAGTACCCACCACATTCCCTATCATCCCCCCTCACAGGTTCAGCACTACGCCCGGCCAACGCCGTCTCCTAGTTCCATGTCCTCGACAGAACCTTCAAGTTCCTCTTCTAACTTTCAGTTGATCACCAAAGCTCTATCCGACTATGCCGAGCAGACAGGGATAGATCTCGCAAAAAATCCTTCCGTCGACATGCTTCAAGATTGTGACTCTGCCGATGCTATCTTTCAATTGCTTCAAGACAGAGCAAGCAAGTTCAAGACTTATCGGGAAGGACATCACAAATTGATTAAATGCCTCAGCCCTGTGGTCCAGTTCCTTCATGCGCTTTCTGGCACACTTAGAGAGGCCCTCATTCTCGTGAGCTCCAGCGAGTCGATTCGTCTTTTCCGATTATAATTTTATGCTTCCGGCTATCAGGTACCGTTTCCACCTGCGAAAGCAATCTTTGTCGGAGTTGATGTCCTCCTCGCGGTATGTAACACCCTTACTTTCCACTGAATCCTTGCCATATCCATATCAATCAGGCAGCCAGTGGTGTCACCACAAGCTATGACGCCCTCGTTGAGCTATTCGAATGTGTCGAAAATTTCCTCAAACGTCTTCATATTTATACCGAGATTCCGTTTTCACCTACGATGACAGATATCATCGTGAAGATATTGATCGAAGTCCTCTCGGTGCTCGCCCTCGCGACGAAGCAAATCAAGCAAGGCCGTTTCAGTAAGTGAACCCTTACCCAAACTTAGACATTGCTGATCATTTTTCAGAGAAATTCGCAAAGAAATTGCTGGGAGAGACTGAAGTCGAAGCTGTATTACGAAGGTTGGACAGACTTACGCAAGATGAAGCTCGGATGACAGGAGCACAGACGCTTGAGGTCGTCCACGGTCTAGTAAATAATATGAAGGTAGTCATGAACGGTACGCAATGCTTGCTTACCCGCTTGCTAGGCATCTGCTGAACCGTCTTCTCGTTAGACGGCAGGGTATCCATAAATAACATCCAACAAGCTCTGGGTATGTTTGTCCCGCCTGCACAGTTCAGCGTTGCTCAAGATGGCAATGTGTGCTAGTTGCGATGCAAGAGGCAACTAACGAGATAAACAAGATGAAGCGTTCGTTATCGCTTACTTTTCTACCTGAGGTATTTGTCGAACTTGAATGTGCCTCACAGGAGAGCAGTTGCAGAAGGATGTCCGAAGTTGGCTGTCCCCTCCAGATCCATCAAAAAATCACAATATTGCACGGACAGACCATCGCAATGGAACAGCGGCGTGGTTTACCCAGGGCAGGATCTTCGAGGAATGGAAAGCGACCGGCTCCCTTTTGTGGATCCGTGGTAAACGTACGTGACTATCACTTCCATTCTTGCACTTACTAATGGCCACCCGCCGCGCAATCATGTAGCGGGATCGGGGAAGAGTATCTTGTGGTATGTGTCACACCAATCATATTATACAGTCCCATTGAAAACGTCAATCAGCTCCACCATCATTGAAGTAGCCAAAGTCAATTCCGGCGCAGGATTAGCCTTAATGGCATACTACTATTTCGATTTTAGAGATAGCGCAAAGCAGGACGTCCGTGGCCTTCTCACCTCAATCCTTGGACAGCTGAGCGCCAAATCCGATCGTTGTTGCGATATCCTCTCTGAGCTGTATTCGAAGCATGACGCTGGATCCCAGCAGCCTGGCGTTCAAGCGCTTAAGCAATGTTTGATTGACATGCTGGGACTTCCGGAGGCACCGATGACTTATATTATCGTGGATGCTCTGGACGAGTGTCCAGACACTTCAGGCGTGGTGTCCCTTCGCGAACGGGTCTTAGAAGTCGTCGAAGAGCTTGTGGACTTACACCTTCTAAATCTCCGATTATGCCTTACGAGTCGACCCGAAGCGGATATTGTAATTGCAATCGAACCTTTGGCCTCTCACATTATGTCTCTTCACGACGAGAGGGGACAGAAAGAGGATATTAGAGACTACGTCAAGTCTGTGGTCTACTCTGACCGGAAAATGCGGAGGTGGAGAGTGGAGGATAAAGAACTAGTTATTGATATGCTTGTGCGAAAGGCTGACGGGATGTAAGTGTTGGCGTCACATCATTTCGCAAGTTGTTTATGCTACACACAGGTTTCGATGGGTTGCTTGTCAGTTGGAAATGCTGCGCCACTGCCTTCCGGCAAGTCTTCGAGACGCTCTGCGCGAATTACCCGAGACCTTGGATAGAACCTACGAGCGTATTCTGCTAGAGATTAACCCGAGAAACCGAGAATATACGCATCGGCTCCTTCAATGCCTTGCTGTGGCGGTTCGCCCTCTCCGTGTCGAGGAGCTCGCAGAAGTTCTTGCCATTCGCTTCGAAGTCGGAAAGCCTCCAGAATGTTATTCTGATTGGTGCCTGGAGGACGCTCAAGACGCTGTTCTATCTACATGTTCAAGTCTAATCTCAATTGTCAACGTGGACGGGTCGCCGGTCGTCCAGTTTTCCCATTTCTCCGTAAAGGAGTTCCTCACATCGGATCGTCTCGCCAATGCAGGAGAGCTCCTTTCGCGCTATCACATCCTTCCCCAGCCGGCACATACGATTCTCGCACAGGCTTGCATAAGCGCGCTACTCCGATTAGATGACCACATCGACAAAAACGGCATGAAGAAATTTCCACTCTCGATCTACGCGGCTCAACACTGGGTCGAGCATGGTCGGTCCGAGAATGTGTCTTCAAGCATTCAAGAACTTATGGAGCTCCTGTTTGACCCTGACAAGCCACACTTTGCAACGTGGGTCTGGATATATAACATAGATCGACCTTGGGACTGGGTGGAACAGATGTCGAGCGAGCGCCCAACACAGCCAGAGGCAGCCGCGTTGTATTATGCCGTAATATGTGGTTTCCGGGGTCTTGTGGAACACCTAGTCGTCAGTTGTCCACAGGATATCAATGCCGAGGGAGGCGCCCACTCTACTCCGTTGCATGCTGCCCTCGCCAAGGGACATTTCGACATTGCGTTGCTGCTGCTTGAGCGCGGTGCAAATGTGAATGCCCTAGACTACCAGTCGCTGAGTCCGTTGCACGGAGCATCACAAAGGGGACGTCGTGACATTGTGGAATTTTTATTGGGCCCCCACCCAGATGCCTGTATACAGAATGGACATGACGAGATGGAAATGGATGGGGCGTCACGGGATAGAGAACTGGAGGTTGCGCAAGTATCGCGACGATATGGCGTAGATGTGGACTCCCGTGATAGCAGAGGCTGGACACCGTTGAAGTCGGCTTCACGATCCGGCCATCTGGACATAGTGTGGCTATTACTCCAGAATGGAGCGGCTGTGGATCCGTGCGGCGAGGGAGGCTGGACGCCGTTGGAAACCGTTTCGCGATACGGCCATCTGGATATCGTGCGGCTCTTACTCCAGAATGGGGCAGTTGTGGACTCCCGTGATGACGAAGGCTGGACACCGTTGAAATTAGCTTCACGACACGGCCATCTGGATATCGTGCGGCTGTTACTCCAGAATAGCGCAGCTGTAGACACCCCTGACAAGGATGGTAACACGCCAGTGATAGAAGCTTCCGCATCTGGTAATCTCGATATCGTGTGGCTGTTACTCCAGAATGGCGCAGTTGTGGACTCCTGTAACTGCCAAGGCTTGACGCCGTTGACGGTAGCTTCCTATTACGGCCATCTGGATATCGTGCAGCTGTTACTTCAGTACGGCGCAGTTGTGGATCACCGTCACAACACAGGCTTGACTCCATTACATTCAGCGTCTCAAAATGGTCATTTCGATGTTGTACGAGCGTTGTTGGACCACGGTGCAGCCGTCGACTTGAACACCCCGGGTAGGGAAACCGCCTTGCATCTGGCATCGGCTGCCGGGAGACTCAACATTGCATGCTTGTTGATCGAGTGTGGTGCGGATCCAAACTCACGCAATAACGATGGCTCGACACCATGCCACATAGCGTCATCGATGGGGCATCTCGACATCGTCCGTTTATTGCTCGAGCATGGCACCGATGTTGACATGCGGAACTGGAAGCACGTGACTTCATTGGCTATGGCTTCGGCGAACGGAATACTCGACGTGTCGTGCTTCCTGATCGAGCGTGGTGCAGATGTGAACTCCGGCGATGACGAAGGCCGGACTTCATTGCACTTTGCATCAGAATCGGGACACCTCAATAATGTGCAGCTACTACTTGACCATGGCGCAAATGTAAATGCACAGAAAGCGGACCTGTGTACTCCACTCCATCTCGCATCAGCTAGCGGCCATTCCAAGGTTGCAGAGCTGCTGATCCAGTGCGGCGCAGACGTTGACAAGCTGAATGAGAGCCAAGAAACTCCATTAAGCCACGCATCGAGTAACGGGCACCTCGAGATTGTGCGTTTGCTAGTCAAACGGAAATCAAATGCAGGTTTGAAAGATAGCAATGGTTGCACATCTTTGCACGTGGCAGCCCGAAATGGGCATCTTGACATCGTTAAACTTCTAGTCGAGTCGAGCGCGGATGTCAATATGCGAAATGGCAACGAGGAGACACCACTAGATCTTGCCTCTAGAAATGGGAAACGCGACATCGTGATCTTCCTGGCGGAGATCATGGGAGTGGGAGAAGTGGGTTCCTGGGCGGGCATGGGCGTAACTACGCTGGATGTGGCATCACAAGACACGCATCCCGATGTAGTGGAGTCTTCACCCAACCGTGGCGACAATGCAAATTTTCTTGATTACAAAAGGGGTTCGTTGCATACCGCATCTCGAGAGGGAAATGTTCGCATCGTACGGTCATTACTCGGCCGCGGCGCGGATGTCAACGAACGGGATGCCTCAAACCAGACCCCTTTACATTGGGCGTCAAGAGAAGGATGGTTTGAAGTCGTAGAGTTGTTAATCGAGCATGGTGGGAGTGTGAATTCCCGAGACAAGACCGGGTGGAACTCCCTGCACAGGGCATCACGATACGGACATCTCGATGTCGCGCGTCTATTACTTGACCAAGGCGCCGATGTGGACGCACAGGAGCAGAACTTCTGGACTCCATTACATCTCGCGTCAATCAACGGTTACCTCGAGATTGTCAAGTTGCTACTTGAACGAGGTGCCAATGTTCATGTGCGGAACGATGAAGGTTTGACTGCATCTCAGGCAGCATCAAGAAGCGGAGAGCGGGAGATTGTGCAATTATTGTCGCAGTATGGTATACATTGAGGTATGATCGAACATCGTACCACTCCACACACTCATACGTATTTTTCTTAGTCTTGTGACGTTATTGCTTTGTTCGGCACCAAGGGCAACTTCTGTCAGAGCGGGAGAAGGGAGCAATTGATGAAAGGATAGTGGTCCAGCGTTATTAATAAGGGGGAGGATGAGTAGTTACAAAAGCAGGCTGCTTTGAGGCGGGGGTGGCACCAACTGAGGCATCGGTCAGGCTAGCGGAGCCTATGCGTCACGGTGTAGGGGAAGGGGTTGAAGTCGCTAACAACAACTTTGCAGCAGGCTAGGAAATACCTAAAGATGGTACTTTCCTATCGACTCTGAGCAACTACCAGTGAGAGTACGGGAGGGAATTAATGTTTTCCTCGGCAATAGGATATGGAAAAGCGCGACCAGGGTACTCGGTATGCGACACAAAGGTTAAAGAAGATCTCGAGGGAAGAAGGAACATCACGCCTTGAGGTGTTGAGAGGGTGGTCCTCAGACCTAAAGCCAACAAAACTTTTTATTGTAGTAAAGAACGGTGCATGGATACTACAGGGTTCGAACGAAGGGAGGTGCACGTGGTGAGCCTGGACAGGCCGTGAATAACACCTTGAGTGAGCTACTGTAATTGTAATCCCATTTCCGGGAGACCTACGATACAGCCCAATCCTAGAGGGCGACCCAATGAGAGCCTTGGATTTACAGGGTGATTCGGATCCAAAGTACACACACTTAACTTATGCACAGCGCGGAAAGTCCTGAACAACTCACCCTCACTCTTCCCTTGCATGCCCAAGCCCACGGAGGCTAGCGTCAGGTGTGCCTCTCGTGCGGGCACTTTTTTTCCTGGATAGTATCGTATTCAAGTACCAGCTCTTTACTTTCGTTCCAGCGATCGCCTCCCGGTAGATGTCCGTGCGAGGATACCAATCCGCTCTGGGTTGCTGGCCCGCACAGGAGAGTCTGCGGTGCGGGTTCGCCTGGCCTTGACGCTCCGAGGGGACAAGGCGAGGTCGAAGTGCTCTTCAGGCCTAAGGTCCTCGTTGAATACTTCGCGGATTCCTGTCGCGATGTCAATCTCGTACTCGTAGATGAGAGCTAGGAGGTCGGTAGTGCCGAGGATAGCACATTGCTCCTCGAGGCGAAACATCAAGTTGTGGCCGGACTCGCATTCGCGCACAACGAGATCGTGCAAGGAGTACCCGTCCATTTTGGGTTGAACGATGTCAGATGTTGTATCACTCAGCGAATTCGTTAACTGAAAGTCCATGGTTTGCAGAACCCCATTCGAGAGTGTGCGTGAAACACGTCGCCTCCGCCTCAGAGGAAATGGCCACGCCTCTGGGACGGTTGCGCGAGAAGCCCGTCATACAATCCGTGCAGGCCTCCGCGACTTGATGGCATGCCCGAATCACACACCTAAGCCACCGTCGACTGGCTTCAAGATGCGACCTGTCGAGTTACTTGTAGATTGGAAGGCCCATATCTTTGATGAAAGGTGACTGGATGAGCGGGGTTATCACTTCTTGTTATACCTCCAGATAAGGGATGAAACTCAATTGTACGGCCATATTAGGTGCTTATAAAGCGACGGATCTACACTAGAAATGCCAACTGCGTTGGCAGAGACCTTGCTGTAAAAAGCAGAAGATTATGATGAT
>QLOZ01001577.1:0-11617 GCA_003314065.1 Lactarius sp. MG50 | reverse complement strand
CTTCGTCGTCAAGTCCGAGCCACATGTTGCCGCACGAAGATACGCCGGTCGATCGGTCCGCACCGCGTTCGTCGGTCTTGCCGTCGAAGCGTGGGCAAGAATCGCCGTTGATGGGGCGAGGAGGCGGTGGTGGTGTCGCGCGCGGGCATCCACATCCGCAGGACTCGCCGGTGCCGCTTGGGAGGAAGGGAAAGGAACGGCAGGGCGCGGGGAGGAGGTAGCCACCGGGTCCGAGTCTGGGTGTGTTTCGACCCGCCTGCGATGCCTACTGCTCGAGGCGACGCCTCCCGCTTTTGCAGAGTTATTTCGATGTAATTTCAGTATTGCGTCAATTTTTTTTAATCGTTGCTCATGCGTAGATTAAAAGCTTGGTATTCATGTATTATGCTCTGCTCCGAATGTTACAATGGCGACGAAGACAAAAATGATCGCGACTTAGCCGTCTCTAATCCTCGTCTCCGCTTCAGTCTGAATATTCCCGGATGTGTGCGAGTGCATACAGACGTGAGAGATAAATTGAAAGGGTGCGCCCTTTTGGGGCAAAAGCTTGAATGCGAGGGGGAGAGAGAGTGAGGAAAGGACCTCCGGTTTGAGAGAAGGTAGAAATCTAAGGACGCGTCTGTCACAGGCTGTTGTGACAACCGCGTCTGGTCACAATCGCGAAGCGTCTTCTGACCTGACACCTTCGTCGTCGTTTGCCGAACCTTCACATCATATTACAGGGCAGCGTCATCCCCACCTGCCACTCGTGAAAATACCTGAAATGCCTGGTGTCACTTACACGGCAGCACTGGTAATGTATATGGGTGTATGGATGTATGGATGTATATACGACGAACGAGGAAAATGAATCCCGAATACCAATATTCTACACGCACGGACTTGTGGGCTCCAGATACCTTCCGCAATCAAAGCGAGTCTTCTAAGCTGGCTGCCACCAAGCAAGGCGTGGCGGAATCTGGTTGAGGTGGGAAGGTGCAGGCACCTGGGGGGCACTGATGGTGCACCCAGGCTGACCTCGTGCAATGGGGTTTGGATGCAGGCAACAACTGCAGTGTGGCCGCACATGATATAGGTTTTATTATTACACCTACCTGCTGATGGACAGCGCTATGTGCGGATCACCGGTTCTGCGACAGCGTTACCTCTTGTACAGATCAGATCAAACGTGACTGTGTTGGTCCTCGCCCAATCAGTCTGCAGGCTGAGGTCTACATGCTCCACTCGTATGTTTTACCTTTTACTTCACCATTAGGGGCAGTCAGAGTAGAGCTTCAAGGTGGCTTCAGACGAGGCTTCAGATTGAGCTTCAAGTTGTGGCTTCAAACACATGAAGCGACCAAAAACTTGAAGCCGCTTTGAAGCGTTGAAGCGCCTCCAGAGGAGCTTCAACACTTTGAAGCGGCTTCAATGTGACCAAGCTTCATCCAAATTTGTAAGTTGTATTAGCAAATTATGTTGATAACTCAGATATATTTTATATCTCGACGTTTATGGTACTTATACAATTCACAAATTATGTAGATAAGGACATGAAGCGCATCAATGAAGCCACCTCGTGAAGGGACGGTCAGAGTAGGTGTTGCTTCACCTCCGCTTCAAGCCCAGCTTCAAGACCTGAAGCTGGATCTGAAGCCACATCTGAAGCCACGTTGAAGCTGCATTGAAGCCTCTACTCTGACTGCCCCTATTACAACGTGTCTAGAAAAGGCCTCATGTTCACTTCTCCAGGTTAGTACAGATAATCAGTGTTCTCCTTCTGAGGACACCATTGTATCGTTCATCACATCCGCGAACAAAATATTACACCAAATGAGATTCAGAATTGGTCTTGGTCGCTACTCAGGCTATCGCTAGAATGACTTTCATAATCAGCCCATTTCTTCTTGTGGCGGTGTTAGGAACACATGCGGTGATCCATGAGGCAGATATGCGCGGTGCGCGGTGCGCACGTTTACCAAGTACAGTTGACTATCTCATAGTGCATGGCCTCATAGTGCATAATTTTATAGCCTTTTATGGAATGGCGTCAGTTGGGACGCAGAAAAAAATTCTCGTACTACATAATTTTCACTAATGCGGTATGAGATGGTCAACTGTATCCGTCTATGCGGACTGCGACGCTGGAACTATCCCACTGCTACATTGTCAACGTCACTGTCACTGTCAATGAGTTATCCAAAGTACGTCCAGCTCCTCGCTAGTCCCGTTGGAAAAGTGCCCGACTCGGTACTCACCCGCCTCTAACCAGTCACACACGAAAGCCCATCGGCCATCCATCCATGAGTTCAAGGGCAGGAAGGCATATTGCGCGTCACCGGAAGGAATCCCTTGATCAACAAGGACGAAGTACGTCTCATGCTCAGCGCCTGGAACGGTGATCACTGAGTTTTATGGTACAGACCTTATTTCTCTCCAACGCGTGACAATCGGATCCCTCCCTGACAATGTCCTCCTGGACATATTCTGTTTTTATCAAGGGACCTGGCATAAGCTAGTGAAAGTATGCCGAAGATGGCGATACGTCGTGTTTGCATCGCCCTGCCGTCTTGACCTTTCCTTTTCTTGCGGAACGAGAACACCTGTGAGGGAGATACTGGATGTCTGGCCACCCATGACAATCTTCATAGGGGATGAACAACCGACACCCCTTGGTGAAGATAACATCATCGCCGCACTCGAGCACCCTGATCATGTGTCCTTAATTGATCTCAACAATCTAACAAGTTGTCTTTTGGAACGACTCGCCACAAGCCCAGCGATGCAGGAACCATTCCCAGTGCTGACAAAGGTTTGGCTCCAAGTAGTCGAGAGTGATGATCAGACTCCAGTGGTGCTTCCCGATACCTTCTTGGGAGGATCTGCCCCACATCTACAAACATTCAGGTTGTCTGACATTCCATTTCCGGCATTACCAAAACTCCTTTTGTCTGCGCGAGACCTTGTCGAACTTACGCTTAGGAGTGTACCACATACTGGGTACATTTCTCCCGAAGCGATGGTCACATGTTTGTCCGCGTTGACCAACCTCAAATACCTTACCCTCGGATTCCAATCCTCACTTTCTTGCCCCGATCGGGGAATCCAACGTCCACCTCCGCTGACACGTGTTGACCTCCCCGCTCTCGTCCTGTTGTCTTTCCAAGGCGTTAGCGAATACCTGGAGGACTTCTTGGTTCGGATAAACACTCCTGTTCTTACCACCACTGAAATAGAGTTCTTCAATCGGGTCATCTTTGATATTCCACAACTCTTCGAGTTCGTCAGTCGTACAGAGGTGCTCGGGCCGGCCAAGCGAACGATGCTGTTCTTCACTAAAAGGTCTGCCCGTCTCTACGTTTATCACCCTGATTCGCCACAAAGGAGGGGTGATGGATCCATGATGGTCAGTGTACGGTGCCATGCGTTCGATTGGCAAATCTCGTTTTTGGTGCAGATATGCAGCCAGTTTTTGCCTCACCTCTCCAGTGTGGAACGGCTTGACATCAAGTGCGGAGCTATAAATCCATTGGATTGGCAAGGCGATGTGGATTACAGGCAATGGTTGGAAATTTTCCGCCCCTTTATCGCTGTGCAGAGCCTGCATATACTCGATCTGGATGCGCTCATTGCGCCCGCACTGCAGGAGCTCACTGGGGTGAGAGTCATGGAGGTATTACCTGCGCTTCGCAGCCTTTTCGTAATAAATCCTGACCCATCCGGATCTGTGCGGAAGGTCATAGAGCCATTCATCACTGCACGCTATCTCTCCAATCAGCCCGTCACTGTCCACCTGTAGGGAGAGGAAATGGAGTAATTGGTACAGATAAATGTTCTCTGCTATTGATTCTGTTAGTGCTCGACGTTATCTACATACTAGCCGCCCCTCCTACTAGTATACTCCCGCTTGTTCGATGCTCGACGGGTCCGTCGCTTTTGACAGCCCACCATGATCTCGTGTAACATTTTGTAATCCAGTTCTCACCACGCCCGATGTACTCGTGTAGTATCAAATTGATCAGATTATCGCTCACTTTACAGAAAATAAGCAGTACGTCGAGGTAATGCCAGTGAACTGCGTTACAGTCCCATTCCTTGCCCATCGCCGTTGCTTGACCTCATCAGCACCTCTGCTACCTCTCTCTTTATATTATCGTAAGGTGGGCACGCCCGTTGCGCTCGTAATGAGCACTTCTGGACACTCTCGACCCCAATCTGAGTCAATCTAATCTGCTTGCATCGCCTTCGTCCCATGGCCAACTCGTCCACGCGCCAATCTCCGAGTCCCCCTGCATGAATCCAGACGGACTCGTTCCTGTGCTGCCGATACCGAATCCCTTCCCCGGCGATCCCCTTTGCACCTAGTTTCTCATTTTCTAGTATTGCTTTGATTCAAGTCTCGATCTACTTTACCTTACCTACCCGTTCTCCATGCCTCTTTACTGACTCTCCTCTTCAAGTTGTTCTGCATGCGTCCTAAACTTATATATGACAGACCCCGTTTGTTCTGCTTCTCGGCATCCCTTTTCCCTCTGTTACAGCTGACTTACCTCGCCGCGCGAGCAGGGTCTCCTGCCATCACCATCGTTTCACATCCCTGATCCTTACTGCTTTCTGATGACTGGTAGACTAACTTGTTAAAAATCGCGTAGACACTCGCGCCCTATATAAACCTCCCAAAAGGCCTCCTAGCGGGCCAGCTCTCGCATTGGAGCCATTCCCCCATTCCCCTTCATCTCGCGTGCTGCGGGAACTTCTCCTGTCTCTTCATTTCGATTTCGACTTGCTTAGCCTCTTGACGTTGAACCGAGCGTTTGTAACGGTCGAAGAAGACATTCCTCTGCGCCGCCGGGACGATCCACTCTTCTTTGAAGCGTTGCAAGAATCCCCGGCGGGTGCTGACTGGCGAATGCCACTGTACGGTCCTGGTCCAACCACGCCAAAGGCCAACCCCCCGCGCGCACCGGCCGCCGAAGCATCCACACGATCGTCATTGGGGTCACGAAATGACCCACACACACCACGCAATGACAGCACGATGTCAGAGCATGTGCGCGTGTACACCACACCCGGTGCCGAAGATCGTATATTCCAAGACGATTGTAAGGTGGGAGCGCCCGCTGCGCTCGAAACGAGCACTTCTGGGCACCCGCCACACCATTAACTGAGCCTATCTAATCTGCTCGCACTGCTCTCTCCCCAACTCGTCCACGCGCCAATCTCCCCCTGCATGAAGCCCCATCCAGACTCGTTCCTGTGCCGCCGATACCGAATCTGTTCGCCGACGATCCCCTTCGCTCCTAGTCTCTCATTTTCTATTGCTCTGATTCAAGTCTTGATCTACTTTTACCTTGCCTACCCGTTCTCCTGCCTCCTTACTGACTCTCCTCTTGTTCCGCATGCGTCCTAAACCTGTATATGACAGTCCCTGTTCGTTCTGCACCTCGGCATCCCTTTCCCCTTGTTACAACTGACTTACCTCGCCGCGCGAGCAGGGTTTCCCGCTGTTACCATTGTTTCACATCCCTGATCCTGACCGCTTTCTGATGACTAGTAGACCAACTTGTTAAAACTCGCATAGACATTCTCGCCCTATATAAACCTCCCCAAAGGCCTCCTAGAGTGAAAGCTCTCGCCTCGGAGCCATTCCCCCATTCCTCTTCTTCACGCGTGCCGTGTGAACTTCTCCCCAGTCTCCTCAACTCGACTTTCGCCTTGCTTAGCCCCTTGACGTTGAACCGAGCTGCCGCGCCGTCATACGCCTTGGAGTCTTCGCTTTGGGAACGGCTGTGTCTTCATCATTTTGTTATCTGACCTTCTTTTCATCGAACTCACGTGGCGCGGGAACTCCTGCGCTACACGATGTCTCGCCGTTCGACCGTACGTCGATGCCGTCACGCGGAGTTCGCGTCGGCGCCAGTATGGGCTCCGTCTTTGCGACACCGAAGTGGCAGATCCGTCGTCTGTCGATGTTCACCCCCTCGCCCTACCGCAATGGCAAGGGCGACGGCGCGGGCAGCGTCGCGCCGTCGTCGTCGAGTCCGAGCCACATGTTGCCGCACGAAGATACGCCGGTCGATCGGTCCGCCCCGCGTTCGTTGGTCTTGCCGTCGAAACGTGGGCAAGAATCGCCGTTGACAGGACGAGGAGGCGGTGGTGTCGCGCCCGGGCACCCGCATCCGCAGGACTCGCCTGTGCTGCTTGGGAGGAAGGGAAAGGAGCGGCAGGGTGCGGGGAGGAGGTAGCCACCAGGTCTGGGTCCGCCTGCGATGCCTACTGCCCGATAGATCCCCCTTGTGGTCACAGGCGACACCTCCCGCTTTTGCAGAGTTATTTTCGATGTAATTTCAGTATCGCGTCGCATTTTTTTTAAATCGTTGCTCATGCGTAGATTAAAAGCTTGGTATTCATGTAGTATGCTCTGCTCCGAATGTTACAACGACGACGAAGACAAAAATGATCGCGACTTAGCCGTCTCTAATCCTCGCCTCCGCTTCAGTCTGAATATTCCCGGATGTGTGCGAGAGATAAATTGAAAGGATGTGCCCTCTTGGGGCAAAATCTTGAATGCGAGGGGGGAGAGAGAGGGAGAGGGACTCCGGTTTCTGGGTCAGAGAGAAATCTAAGGACGCGTCTGTCACAAGCCAGTTGTGACAACCGCGTCTGGTCACAAGCGCGAAGTGTCTTCTGACCTCAGGCTGACACCGGTGACCTTCATCGTTTGGCGAACCTTCACTTCATATTACAGGGCAGTGTCATCCCCACCAACCACTCGTGAGAACGCCTGAAATGCCTGGTGTCGCTTACACGACGGCGCTGGTAATGTATGTGTATGTATGTATGTACGACGAACGAGGAAAATGAACACCGAATACCAATATTCTACATCTGAACGTTAGAGAGGTTATCACGCAGGGGATGACGGGGGGTGCCCGCCGAACAGTTCTCTTGTTCGCTACTCTGCTATCGTCCCTAAGTACTACTACTGTGTATCAATGTTTATCTTACTCGATCTTATCCGCTATGTGAAACTGATCCGATCTTTCCTCGATGTCTCATTAAGGCATCGTGAGTCAACTAGTACCGATCTGGTTAATGCCAGATTGGTCCTCCCCCAACACTACACGCACAGACTTGTGGGCTCCAGATACCTTCCGCAATCAAAGCGAGTCTTCCAGGCTGGCTGCCACCAAGAAAGGCGTGACGGAATCTGGTTGAGGTGGGAAGGTGCGGGCACCTGGGGGGCACTGATGGTGCACCCAGCCTGAGCCCGCGCAATGGGGGTTGGATGCAGGAAACACCTAGAGTGTGGCCGCACATGATATGGTGATTGGGCTTGCAATAATGCAAACTGATACTTATATTCCGTTTCCATGTTAACCTTTGCCCTTTTTACTTGGGTTTTACTATTATATTTACCTGCTGACGGGCAGCGCCATGTGCGCATCACCATCTCTGCGACAGTGTTACCTCTTGTACAGATTAGATCAAGCGTGACTGTGCTGGTCGTCCCCCAATCAGTCTGCAGACCGAGGGCCTACATGCTCCACTTGTAGGTTCACCTTTTGCTTCACCATTGTACAACGTTCCTGGCAAAGGCCTCGTGTTCACTTCTCCAGGTTAGTACAGATATTCAGTGTTCTCCTGCTGAGGACACCATTGTATCGTTCTTCACATCTGCGAACAAAATAATACACCAAATGAGATTCAGAGTTGGTGGTCGCTACTCAGGCTGTCAATGACTTACATAATCAGCCCATTTCTTCTTGTGGCGGTGTTAGCGGTGCGCAGTGCGCACGTTTACAAAGTATCCGTCTACGAGGATTGCGACGGCCTCTCTGTGGGTTATATATCTACTGCAACTGTCCCTCTGCTATATTGTCAACGTCACTGTCAATGAGTTGTCCAAAGCCTGAGTACGTCTAGATCCTCGCTAGTCCCGTTGAAGTGGTGCCCGACTCGGTACTCACCCGTCTCTAACCAGTCACACTCGAAAGCCCATCAGCCTGAGCCATCCATCCATGAGCTCAAGGCATATTGCGCGTCACCGGAAAAAGCAATCCTTTAATCAACAAGGACGAAGTACGTCTCATGCTCAGGGCCTGGAACGCTGATCACTGAGTTTTATGGTACAGACCTTATTTCTTTCCAACGTGTGACAATCGGATCCCTCCCTGACAATGTCCTCCTAGACATATTCGATTTTTATCAAGAGATGTCACGTCTGCATCATAATGCGGACTGGCGTAGGCTAGTGCAAGTATGCCGAAGATGGCGATACGTCGTGTTTGCATCGCCCTACCGTCTTGGTCTTTCCTTTCTATGCAAAACGACAACACCTGTGAGGGAGATACTGAATGTCTGGCCGCCCATCCAAATCTTCATAGACACGACGGGCAGGAATGGATAAGCAGAGTCTGCTTATAGATCAATTAATGTCCAATAAGTAGAGTCTGTTAATCAGACCACAAATTTTAAATAAAAATAGTCTGCTAATTTACTGGGTGAATAGTTTAGCCAATTTATCAATTCATTCCATCGGCTAAACTATTAGATTACATTGGGAAATGCCCACAGTGTCACCCAGTAAATTAGCAGACTATTTTTATTTAAAATTTGTAGTCTGATTAACGGACTTGACTTAGTCATCAGTTTATTGGACATAAGCGGACTCTGCTTATCCATTCCTGCCCGTCGTGAGAGGATGTGGAACCGACACCCCTCGGCGAAGATAACGTCATCGCCGCACTCGAGCACCCTGATCACGTGCCCTCAATTTCTCTCAGGTTCCTACCGAGTTCTCTATTGGAACGACTCGCCACAAGCCCAGCGATGCAGGAGTCATTCCCAGTGCTGACAGATCTTTGGCTTCAAGTAGTTAAGAGTAATGATCAGACTCCAGCGGTGCTTCCCGATACCTTCTTGGGAAGATCTGCCCCACATCTACAAACATTCAGGTTGTCTGGCATTCCATTTCCGGCATTGCCAAAACTTCTTTTGTCTGCACAAGACCTTGTTGAACTCACGCTTGATAGTGTACCACATACTGGGTACATTTCGCCCGAAGCGATGGTCACATGCCTGTCCGCGTTGATCAAACTCGAATCCTTTTCCCTCCAATTCCAATCCTCACTCTCCTGCCCCGATCGGGGAATCCAACGTCCACTTCCGTTGACACGCGTTGACCTCCCCGCTCTCACCGAGTTGTCTTTACACGGCGTTATCGAATATGTGGAGGACTTCTTGGTCCGGATAAACACTCCTGTTCTTACCACCATCGGCATAACGTTCTTCAATCGGGTCATCTTTGACATTCCACAACTCTCCGAGTTCGTCAGTCGCACAGAGGCGCTCGGGTCGGCCAAGGGAGCGGAGCTGTTCTTCACTGAAGAACTTGCTCGTCTCTACGTTTATCACCCTGACCCGCCACAAGGGAGGGATCGTGAATCGATGACTGTCGGTGTACGGTGCCACGCGTTCGATTGGCAAATCTCGTTTTTTGTGCAGATATGCAGCCAGCTTTTGCCTCGCCTCTCCAGTGTGGAACGGCTTGACATCAATTGCGAAGTTATAGATCCATTGGATTGGCAAGACGACGTGGATTACAGGCAATGGTTGGTAATTTTCCTCCCCTTTATCGCTGTGCAGAGCCTGCATATACACCGTCTGGATGAGCTCATTGCGCCCGCACTGCAGGAGCTCACTGGGGCGAGAGTCATGGAGGTGTTACCTGCGCTTCGCAGCCTTGTCGTAACAGATCCTGACACGTCCCAGAAAGCCATAGAGCCATTCATCACTGCGCGCCATCTCTCCAATCAGCCCGTCACTGTCCACCGGTGGGAAGAGGAAAAGCACTACGGTAATTGGTAAGGATAAATGCTCTCTGCTATTGATCCTATTAGTGCCCGACGTTATCTACATACTAGCCGCCCCTCCTATACTCCCGCTTGTTCGATGCTCGAAGGGTCCGTCGCTTTTGACAACCCACCATATGATCTCCTTGTGTAACATTTTGTAATTCAGTTCTCACCACACCCGATGTACTCGTGTAGTATCAAATTGATCAGATTATCGCCCATTTTACAGAAAATAAGCAGTACGTCGAGGTAGTGCCAGTGAACTGCGTTACAGTCCCTTTCCTTGCCCATCGCTGTTGCTTGACCTCATCAGCACCTCTGCTACCTCTCTCTTTATATTATAACATACGAACGATCTTGTGGGTGGCTTTCATTTCGCGCTGCGCCCGGGCCTGGTCAAAAATGATATGTGCGTGAATGCCTCAGCCTGCTGGCGGGGGTTATGAACGATGCCTCGTCGTCGTCCAAGTGGCATAGCTGGCACGTAGTCTCCGTTTTGGCACCGAAGGATGAGAAGAGGCGATGCACTGGCACCACGTCCTGGAAGCAAGCAAATCACGCGTGTCGTTCTTAGTTGCATGACCAGCGAGCCGTCGCACAACGCGCCTAGCCAGGTTGCAGGGCCCCGAGTCAGTTGAGGATACAGACCCTCACCACCGGGAGCCGCTGCTATGGGCCATAGCCTGAGATCGCAGGACCCGGAGCATCGACATCCATCAGCAAAAGTGCAGAAACATAATTGAGGATTATAGACTCTGCCATAAATTTGGTCCTTGATCATCGCAGAATGGGCGTGATCATTCATGTCCGGATCATGCCACGGGCAAGGGCCAGTATGATCGTGGCTGATCCTGTAACTTGAGAATCCATCACTCCAATATCATGTGGGCGAATGCGGCCCCGTCGACAAAGTTCTCCTTCGAATCGCTCCGCGTGTCCTTGCTCATACTCTTTGAGGCTGTCTCGCTTGAGGGCCGGATCGACGTCATGAACGTCTTGACGGGCATCACGGACCGCAATCAGCAGCTACAGACAAGCACGTCGCAGGTCAACCGTGACGCCAACTTTTTCGTCATATACAACCTGCTCAGCCCCAGTCTCTGCCGCCAACTCTAACCTTCGAAAACATCTTCAGGTAAACCTTCCACAAAAGCAAAAGGACCAGAATCCGACTACTTTCAGCCTTGCCTCCCCGTCGGATGGGTGGAAAAAACGCCGCCGGCAACGACTTCAAATACCCTGGTCGACGACACGGAGAAGAAAGAGCTGAGACAAGAGATCAAGTATTGGTAGCATCTTTTAGCTGAACACCTGGACAAAGTGGGTGGTCGGTCCCTTCCTCACTCATGACCTCCCGGTCTTCCTGAGTTGTCTTGCAGGAAGCCGAATTCGTCGATGATGCTGCCTCTTTTCGCAAAAACCTGCCTCGGCTACCTTCTGCAGATGACGCTTGGGTGAGCCCGTCAGATGAAGTGAAGGGCTGACACTCAAGGGTCTCCTTCCAGTCTCCCTTCCACCGGCACCAACACATACAGCCCACCCTTCCAGCTCTTCGTCGGCTACTATGACGCCTGCGCATTCCGTCTCAAGCCCGTCTCTCGAGAGTGCCATCCCTTCTGATGACCTCAGCGACTCGAGCTCGTCCCTCCACCTTCTGACGAACATGCATTTCGCATTCCAACGTGCGGAGCAGGCTTTGCACTCGCAGCTGCGCGACACGCCCAACGCCACATTGAACAATGCACGGCTGGAGTTCCATTCTGCGGCACACGGCGCAAGCC
>QLOZ01001569.1:0-11520 GCA_003314065.1 Lactarius sp. MG50 | reverse complement strand
CATCTGCCCAGTTCTCTGTTTCCAACATCCTTAAAGTCATCTGGCTTGTCTTCCGGTTGACTCATCCAGGTCCATTCAGCTATACAGCCGAGAACCACATGCATTTTGGGGGTGGTGTTCCCGTCTCGGGGCAGGTTTTCTTTGTGTAGGGTAGACCCTACTAAGAACTGTATGAGAGGCCGTCCGATCGTCACGTATTCCGCATTATGGTGGTCATTCGAGTTATGCGCACCACCGATATCACTACTGTAATGTGGAATCCTCGAGTCCCTTTCTACAGGGTGGTGGACCCCGGAACCGCCACCGTTGGCGGGACTTGGATGGATTCCAATAACAGAGGCTCATACCTTTGAGTCTGTCCCTGCATTATACAGTGAGCCCCCTTTTGGTTTCAGCGTGGGACTTGTCTGACGTGTCGCGAAAGGTCCTAGAATAGTGACGGAGCTTCTAATGGCGAGACGTCGGTCAAATTTGGACTGTAGTTACCTTTTACGAAACACCCCCATTCTGAAAATGGGAGTCGCCCTACCTTCATTTGGTTCGGCAACATCCCTTCTGAATATTAATCCCCTCCTTTGGATCGGAAGATGGTATCACGTGTGATGACCGTGTCACTCCTGCCCCATTTCTCTTTGACCGTTCTCGGTTGTCTATGGTCGAGCAGCCCCTCTGGATCTCTGTGAATCTCTGTGAATGCGGACAATAATAATCCCGCGAGCTTTAGTGCATCACACTGTTCACCTCGCCAAATTCACCTTTCCCTCAAATATCCACCCTTCTATCCCCACAACTCTATTCCCGCTGCTGGTCAGTGGACGTGCAGGACCTGGGACCCCTTGGACATTACTCTCGCGCTAATACATCAACCTTCACACCCGCGGTTGTGCCCGAGTGCTCTTGCTCATATTGCCGTGCCGCCGAAGATGGTTAAAATGACTGTAATATCACACTGGAGACTCTTCTAGACGGCGTGTTGCACGCCGTGCCAACACTGTCGTTTCTTGACACTTTCCGGCATCAGGGTCGTATCTATGGGTTTGCGCATGTGTGCGTAGCCATCATCCACGGTGGCCAGGGGTGCCCTTGAGAAGGGCGATGGTGATTACACCAACCAATGGGAACCCACGAGACTTTCTCTCCGTTATTTATTTCGTCCAGCCAATAGCGCTGGCGTTCGTGGAGGCCTGGTCATAGAGTTGGTCGTAGGGTCGCCCTCGGCGGAAGGTTGGACACAGACCATCCCGAGGCACCGTGGTCCTCGGCCCGGAGCTTAAACGGGAGCGTTAAGAAAAAAACTTGGGTGGATTGTCCTGGACCGGAAGTCGTTCTGTGATCAATCTCGAACGTTGTGGGGGGTCAATGCCGATGTCCGGACCTAAACAGTTGTGTGGAATGCCTTGAGTGCTATTACCTCTCCACGGTGCATTCCCGACTTGAATCAAAGGTCCCATCAGTTCCAATGAGCGTCCGCTGGGAACAGTGCAATTTCAGGCTATACAGAGTAGGACAATATGCAGCGTTTAATATCGTATTAGTATATGTGGCGTGGCGATTGTCATTGCTTTCCTTCAATTGCAAAAAAAAGTTTGACACGTTGGGTACTAGCCCATAGCCCTGGGTAAACGGAGGTCCGGCCCGGGCTGGCGGTGTCCATGGGGCAGTGCAGCTTAAACTTAGTACTTAAAGTCGTGTCCGTCGAATACAAGTGGCGTCTCTGTTCACATCCCAACTCCACACACCTAATACTACCACTTCTGATGTCCCAGCCAGTAGATGACAATCAAGACCCGGAATTTGTAGCAATGGGGGAGCGGGGTGCTGGTATGGGGCTAGAGTCCAACCACAACCATTTTGTCCTCATACTCTGAATCATAGGTGACCATCTCCCCCCAAATACGCCCCGTACACAAAATCTAGGTCAGCAAGAAGAGAACTATTTCTCAGACGGCTCCGGGGCATTGTTTTCTATGTATCTCGAGAGGGCGGACGAAGAGGACAAGAAGATGGCGGAAAGCTGGAAAGGAGACGCCGATGGAATCCTTGTCTTTGTGGGTCCTCATCCTACCTCTCATACTTCTCACGTGTGGACGTTAAAGGGCTGTAGACTGGTTTGTTCTCTGCTGCAGTTGCGGCATTGCTCGCCGTGTCTGTCCCGGACATCCGACCAAACCCACAAGACACCACGGCATTCTACGTTGCGAGCATGTACCAGCTACTCTCCCAAAACAACGGAGTCAATATTTCCTTCCCTTCAGCGTTGACAAACCCGGCCTCCTCATTCACTCCTCTGTCATGGGCTGTCTGGGTCAATGGGCTTTGGTTCTTGAGCCTGGCCATCAGTCTTACCTGCGCTCTATTAGCAACACTGCTACAGCAATGGGCGCGTCGGTATCTCAGGGTCACCTGCCCACGGTACAGCCCGCACAAACGAGCACGTGTTCGCTCGTTTTATGCCGAAGGCGTTGAGAAGCTACATTTCCGCTGGGCTGTGGAAACGCTACCAATCCTGCTTCATATATCCCTTTTCCTCTTCTTCGCCGGCCTTTCTGTGTTCTTGTTTAGTGTCAACCTCACCATCTTCAAGGTCGTGATCGCATGGGTTGGGCTCTGCGTCATTGTGTACGCTTGGCTCACCTTCTTGCCGATCTTTTACAAAAATAGCCCTTACCACGCCCCCCTTTCTGGACCGGTCTCCTTCTGTATCACTGGCACACGATATGCCCTTTTCCGGCTTCTCGAAAGGTTCACCTCCGTCAATACCTCCATCCTTCGGTCCTATCGCAGTCGTGACTTGATGTCAGGCCGCCTTGACAATTTCTTTTCGCACAGTCTGCGAGAGACTGCAGAGGGTTTCGCTTTCCGAATGGACCCTATTATTGACTATCGTGCGTTGGAGTGGACGTTTAACTCTCTGGATGAAGATAAAGAGTTCGAGAAGTTCTTCGAAGGTGTTCCTAGCCTTTGTAAATCGCAGGCGATAGCAAACCGCGCTGAAGGTTTCATCAGACGGAACGAGAGGAAGCTAAGATGTGCTTTGGTTGCGTTGATGGACCGTACTTTGACGTCCAACCTGGTCTCCGAGTCTGTGAAGCAGCGGCGGATCATCATCTGCTCGAAGGTCATCGAGGCAACAGCCCTTCTTGGACCTTGGTACACCCTTAGGCGCGTTCTCCTTGGAGACTGGCACGGGTTTTTAAGATCCGTTGAATTTGGTCTCGTCATACAAGGTTTGAAGGGCCTACCCGAGGTTACCGCTTTCTACGCCAAATGTGTTGTCGCCGTCATAATTTCAAATGTGCAAGAACGCGACGAACGTTGGTTCCAGCTCGTGATTGGTCAACTGAAGGTCTCAAAATCTGTCGTTCGGAGCTATCTTGCACACCGTGACAGCGTACTACTCGCTATTTTGATCCACATCTCCAGGCAAGCCGTTGAAACTGGTTCTGGATTAGAGGAGCGGCGCCGAAGCCACTTTGTTGATGCGTTGCCGAAAACTGTGGAATCGGTGTGCAAACCTGGCCACCAACGTACTTCACCCGCACTCCAACACGATTTCTGCAGCTTATGGAACCAACTCGTTAACACCGCACAGGATGACAAGCACCCCCACGCCAGCTGGGTCTGCGTGACAATACTCAAGAATATTCGTAAGGTCTATATCGCCTTGCACGAAGGCACCGATGCCCTCCCAACTGCCTTCACTACCACTACCGACGACCGGGACCCAGTTTTGGATGAGAAGGAATCGTACTCCATGTGCACCATTGCGGATCATCGTTCTGCCCAACCGGTTCCCCCATTGCACATTAATGAGCCAGCCAATGAGGCAGCAGGAAACGCAGGTCAACCCCCCGCAGGGTCAGGTCCCTCCGTGTCTATCCCCATGCCGGTCCCAGCTCCAGCTCCTTTCGGCGCGTCCCACGTAGGCCCGTACGCTCACGCGGCCACTGTCTGCAGTATGCCCTTCATGCTGCCACCTTCCTCTCCATGCTCCGCGCACATTCAAGCTGTGCAGCAAATAACTCCCGGTTTCCGCCCAGACATAATTACGGCTATTGCTGGATCTGATTCCGGAAAGGATGCCTATGACTTAAATCCTTATCCTCCACCCCCTCTTCTCAGATGCAGGGAGGCGATGGACCGCCCTCCTTTCTGTACCGATTCCAAGTTTGGGCCGGATATGAAAGCACCATCGGGGTCAACCCCTGTATTGACTTCGTCTACCTTCCAGGACAATAAATCAGCTCAGTCTACTGATTCATCAGAAGAGGAAATCCCCTCCTCAGGGGATCAAGAGAAGACACCATGAGGGTTTGTTGACGACGTGAAGCGATGCTGTATAGATGGTATTTATGAGTCTTCTCGATGCATATTCATTGTCGGTAGGGCTGATTCGTCCTCTGTCACTAGAACTTCCTTTTCGCAGAGACCAATGGCCTTGCCGATAACGATAACAGTAGTTCTTGGCGTATCCTGTCTGACTTCACATTCAGTCGAGGTCGAGCGGTTACCACTTTGAATTACCCATCATGTCTTTATATACGTTTTCCTAGTTTAATAATGTAAGGGACATAATGTATGCATTTTCATGTTTTTTTCACGTCGTGGCCGTGTTGACAGTGTTGGACTCGAATGACTGTTGGATGTGCTTGACGCCCACAATTCGGGTCGAGGGCTGTGGCTGACAGTGATCATGTGATTCTTTCCAACACAGCCTCATCTCTCATCTCACCTCCATTGAAGGAATGTTCCAAGATCCCCATCAAGCCATTCCCTTGGGAGGTATACCAGGGGAGATAAGTATGTTATCCCCTACTTGGCTCTATTCTCTCCAACTTCGTCGTCGCCTATAGGTGGTCACCGGAATGTCCCTCAGTCAACACAACATCAAACGTCGCACGGACAGTCCAACTTTTCTGATGGCTCAGGGCCCCTCTTTAATATGTATGTGAAGATGGCGGAGGAAGAAGACAACAAAATGGCCGATCGTTGGCAAAAGGATGCTGACGGCATCCTCATTTTCGTGAGTTCTCCTATTAGTTTCCATACCGCCGTCACGGTGCACCGGCTAAACTGAACGCCGTAGACTGGTCTATTCTCTGCTGCAGTTGCAGCATTGGTTGCAGTCTCGATTCAGGACCTGAGACCTGGTCCGCAAGATAACTCGGAATTCTATCTCAAGAACATCTATCAGCTTCTCGCCGATCCTAACGCATCTCGTGCATCAATCCTTGCAGCTCCAGCTAAACCACCTCCATTCTCTCCGCCGAAATACGCAATTTGGGTCAACTCACTCTGGTTCCTGAGCTTGGCTATCAGTCTTACATGTGCTCTACTAGCGACATTGTTACAACAGTGGGCACGTCGATACCTCACGGTCACCCAACAGCCACGATACAGTCCACACAAGCGAGCACGGATCTGTGCGTTCCTTGCCGATGGGGTTGAGAAGTTGCACCTACCCTGGGCTGTTGAAACGCTACCCACCTTGCTGCACCTTTCCCTGTTCTTCTTCTTTTCTGGTCTCCTCATCTTCTTGTCCAACATTCACCACACTGTCTTCAGTGCGGTGGTTTGGTGGGTCGGGCTTTCGTTAGGGATGTATGGATGTATCACGTTGATGCCAATATTCCGTCCCGACAGCCCCTACTATGCACCTCTTTCTTCGTTAGCCTTGAGGGCTTATACTGGCATGTTATATGGCGTGTTCCGTATGCTCTCCTTCATCACATCCTACTTTCGCTATGCAATCCGGAAGCGCTTTCATGATTTGATGAAGATTTATCGCAAACGGCTCTGGTGGGGTATATGGAAAACAGCGAAAGAAGCTGCTTCGGCATCGTCGGCGGAAATTGACCGTCGTGTGTTGAGACGGACATTCGACGCTCTGGACGAAGATCACGAACTGGAACAGTTCCTTGAGTGCATCCCTGGCTTCTGTGGCTCCGAAGTGGTCGACGATCCCAAAGGACTTCTCGCCGAAATAGATGATCTGGGGTTGACAGATGCCCTCATTCGATTCTGGGAGCATACTCTGACATCCAGTTTCGTCTCGGAGACGGTCAGAAGGAAGCGGTTCATGACCTGCATGAAGGCTGCCGATTCAGCACGCCTTTCCGGTGCCACTAAGAAGATCCTTCGAAACGTTATCGAGGGGGGGATGGGTATAGTGTTGCGATCCGTTGATGCCGGCCGTACACTGATTAGTCTGGGAAACAATAACGAACACGTTGCTCTACCTGAAAAAGCAATAGTTGCTGGGATCATTGCAAGTGTGCCAGTGGAGGAACGCGATTACCGTTGGAAAGCGCTCGTTGTGGACCAACTAGGCGTATCAGAAAGCGTACTTCGAGACTACCTCGCACACGGAGACAGCGCGCTAGTTGCCAACTTGATCCACATCACTCGCCAGTTGTTTCGCTCCTATCTTGAAGGGGATCACTTTTTCATCGATGAGCTGTCATACATTCTGCCAGCAATTTCCGGATTTGACATCCAGGATACTCTTCCTGGTCTACGGAACGACTTCTGTGCCTTGTGGAACAAAATTGTTCTAAAGGCGCAGATCACCGGGGCTCACGGTGACACCATTCCTTTCTATTTTCTCAGACCTATTCGCCATATTTACATCGCGTTACATCAAGGCACCGATTCTGCCCCGACTGCGTTCTCCGCTCTCACTGGTGATCATGACGGCATTCTGGCACAACTATCCTCGTACCCGTTGTGCGAAATGCCAGGTCATGCCTCCCGCACACATGTGCCCCTCGTTGGCCCACCAGAAGAGACTATTCACGCTTCCACTGCCACTTCACCCACTGTCCCGCATCCAAACGCCGTCCCAGCCACTATCAGCTCTCCCGCCGGGCCTGACGTGTCATCCCTGCCCACACTCATCCCACACCATAGTCATACACGTCTTGCAGACGAGCCGTTGCTGCACGATATGCCTCAGGCTACCACAATCGTCGAGTCATCCCACCTCACTCCACCCGTCAATCTTGAAAACAGCCAGTTTCCTGCCATTTCACCCGACCCAGCGACCGCCGTTTCGACACAAGGTCCCGCTGACATTCCAACCATCTCACCCGCAGCCAGCTTAGAGTCTGACCTTCATTCCACCCCGGCAGCTTCGACATCGATCGCTCGGCTACTCGTCACCCTCCCATCAAGTAGTACAGTCGCTGCTGAACAACACAACGCGGATCTTGGCGTTGTCCCTCATCCCACAGCACCCGTGATGCCATTTTCATCTTTCTCAATCCCAGTTCCTGGAAATATAGTTCCAGCAGACTTACAGACGGCATCGGCCTCTCCATCGCAAGTTGACCAACGGACTCCCGGTCCTGGATTCCTTACCCCGAGCGCAGTTCCAGCCTTTTCTTCCACAGCCCCGCAAGTGACTTCCGTTTCACACCTAAACGTGGCACCGAATGACGGAGCATTCGATACCCATGACGATTCTCAGGCTCTCGACTTCTCTAATAACATGGAGCCCCTCATCAGTTAGACATGTCCGTCCCTGACATAGCCACAGAGCTTTCGCGCCACTCTCTCGACACAGTGCCATCCTCTTGTGGCACTGATCGTCCAGAGTAGAAATGAAAACGTCGCGTACCCTGTGAATACAGTCGTAACTAATCGGAAAAATGTCGTGACAGTAATGGTTATTGGTAAGCTCTAAGTGTCTTGTGTTTTTGAGAGGGTATCAATGCTCACTGTGACTACAGGCGATGAAAAGTAATCCAGGTTGTGGTGTCAACAAGTCGACGTGCTTACCGTACACATTCTCCCGTGTGTTACTTTCCATGTTGGTATGGGGGTGGGCTCGATTCACAACTCGTTTTTCGCCAATTCATTTCTTTAAGTTTCTCTCTTTCCGGCGTGGTCCTCTTATGTTACTCATTGTATAAATCTCCTTTTTCGATGTGATAATCCTTGCCTGCTTGGTCTTATTCTTTCGTTCCGTGTCTCTTCGCCTTGATGTTGTATATAGACCTGACCAATCAACGTCTCAGACTTGTTCGGTTCCAGCAAAGCCTAGTGGTTCATTTGCGTTATTTCGCGGAAGTACGGTTGTGGCAGGCCCAGCCGTAGCACCACTGTCGCTTTAAATAATACACGTCTGGGCCTTCTCTCACATGCTTACTCGAAAGCTTTCGCGGTAGCCAGTGTCAATTTACAGTAATTGCACGGACGTCATAAATTGCCCTCACAGATCTAGCACTTGAACAGTTACCGAGCCGCGACACCCCCGTCTTGTCACTTGTTAGAGAGGGTCGACTCACACTGACTCACACAGTCACGGTTGCACCCATACCTTCAGCGTCCTTCGCATCTCTCTATTTCCACCAGAGGCCCATGCTGACTCGAAGGGTTGGTGTGGATCGCCTTTCACTCTATGGAAGGTACTACCCCATGTTCATATTGAGCGCTAAATCACAGACAAGTCTTTCATTCTCAGCCTGATACTGACGCGATGCCAGTGAAGCTCATGGCTTCTGACCAGACTAGGTCACTGTAGCACAACTTTGTCGCTACTTGCATGGGGCGGTGCTCTCCCCCCTAGTATGCGAGTCGGATATCTCCGAGTCTTGTAATTGGTCCTCTGCCAAGCTGGTATTTCCATCACCTGTGGCCGAGGCTAAGATGGAGCTCTCCCCCTCGTTTCTCGTTCGTGCCGACATCTTCATCAGCGCCTCATTCACTTACAGACAGCCTACACCCACTCGCTGCTTCGGAGCTTCCAAATCTGTAAAACCAAATGTGTTTGGAATCGTCTAGGACGCCGGTTCCCAAACCGACCTAAATAGATTTAAAATTTTAAATACCTCGTGTCAAAGTCTATCTGTCATTCAGAGTGGTGAAATCCGACTAAGCTGGACAGGCATGAGCACTTGAGGGGCACTGACGGTGTACTCGGGCTGAGTTCGTGCGAATGAAGTCAGAGACGGGCAACGCCTGGAGCGTGCCCCACTGGCAGCTGTGATATGAAATCGGGCGTGCACATGGACTCACGACTGACTCGATATTGCATTGCCTTGGACGCATTGAACATTTTTCTCCCTTTTACATTATCTCTGCTAGATCAACAAGCGCGATGCCGCGGCCCGCGGGTCCTCGCCCAATTAAGAACGGCACAATCCGCGCCGCTCCTCGGGCCGGGGTACATCCCCTCATCAAGGCTGTCTGGAAAGGATGCCTATGGCTTAAATCCTTATTCTCCGCCTCCTCTTCCCAGATGTGGGGAGGCGATGGGCCACCTCCTTTCTTTACCGATTCCAAGTTTGGGCCGGATATGCAAGCACCATCGGGGTCAACCCCTGTATTGACTTCGTCTACCTTCCAAGATGATAAATCAGCTCAGTCTACTGATTCATCAGAAGAGGAAATCCGCTCCTCAGGGGGTCAAGAGAAGACACCATGAGGGTTTATTTATGAGTCTTCTCGATGCATATTCATTATCGGTAGGGCTGATTCGTCCTCTGTCACTAGAACTTCCTTTTCGCAGAGACCAATGGCCTTGCCGATAACGATAACAGTAGTTCTTGGCGTATCCTGTCTGACTTCACGTTCAGTCGAGGCCGAGCGGTTACCACTTTTACACGCCGTGGCCGTATTGGACTCGAATGATTGTTGGATCTTGACGCCCACGAGTCGAGGGCTGTCACGGTGACGGTGACTGATAGTGATCACGTGATTCTTTTCAACTCGTCTCACCCTCACTGGCAGCCTCCTTTTCACTATAGTCCTTCAATGTCCCAAGATCCCCATCAAGCGATTCCCCTAGGAGATATTTCCAGTGAGAGGATTGAGACAAGTACACTCGGCTCTATCCTCATCAACTTCATCCTTGCCTATAGGTGGTCACCAGGATGTCCCTCAGTCAACACAACGTCAAACGTCGCACGACGGACAGTCCAACTTTTCTGATGGCTCAGGGCCTCTTTTCAATATGTATGTGAAGATGGCAGAGCAAGAAGACAACAAAATGACCGATCGTTGGCAAAAGGATGCTGATGGCATCCTCATTTTCGTGAGTTCTCCTATTAGTTTCCATACTGCAGTCACGGTGCAGCGGCTAATCTGAACGTCGCAGACTGGTCTATTCTCTGCTGCAGTCGCAGCATTGATTGCAGTCTCGATTCAGGACCTGAGACCTGGTCCGCAAGATAACTCGGAATTCTATCTCAAGAACATCTATCAACTCCTCGCCGATCCCAACATATCCCGTGCATCAATCCTCGCCACTCCAGCTAAACCACCTCCGTTCTCTCCGCCGAAATACGCAATTTGGGTCAACTCACTCTGGTTCCTGAGCTTGGCTATCAGTCTTACATGTGCTCTACTCGCGACATTGTTACAGCAGTGGGCACGTCGATACCTCACGGTCACCCAACAGCCACGGTACAGCCCACACAAGCGAGCGCGGATCTGTGCGTTCCTTGCTGATGGGGTCGAGAAGTTGCACCTTCCCTTGGCAGTTGAAACGCTACCCACCTTGCTGCACCTTTCCCTGTTCCTCTTTTTCTCTGGTCTCCTTGTATTCTTGTCCAACATTCACCACACCGTCTTCAGTGTTGTGGTTTGGTGGGTCGGGCTTTCGATAGGGATGTATGGATGTATCACGTTGATGCCAATCTTCCATCCCGATAGCCCCTACTATGCACCACTTTCTTCGTCAGCCTTGAGGGCTTATACTGGCATATCATATGGGGTCTGCGGTATACTCGGCTTCATTACAATTTTTCCATGCTTTAGCCCAGCAACCTGGCAGCACTTTGATAAAATGAAGGACACTTGTCGCGAACGGCTCTCGTGGGGTGTAGTGAAGACAGCGCAAGAAACTGCTTTGGCATCGTCGGCGGAAATTGACCATCGTGTGTTGAGACGGACAATCGATGCTCTGGACGAAGATCACGAACTAGAACAGTTCTTTGGATGCATCCCTGGCTTCTGTAGCTCTAAAGTGGTCGACGATCCCAAAGGAGTTCTCAGGCTCGCCGAAATAGATGGCTGGGAGTTGACAGATGTCCTCGTACGATTCTGGCAACATACTCTAACATCCAGTTTCGTCTCAGAGACGGTCAAAAAAAGGCGGCTCATGACCTGTGTGAAGGCCGCCGATTCAGCACGCCTTTCCGATGCAGCTTGGGAGATCCTTAGAGACGTTTTTATGCGGGGAGTGGATGGAGTGTTGCAATCTGTTGAAATCGGCCATTCACTAGGAAATCGAGGCAATAACAACAACGAAGACTCTGTTCTGTGCGCACAAGGGATAGTTGCTGGCATCATTGCAAGCGTGCCAGTAGGGGAACGCGACGACCGTTGGAAAGCACTCGTTATGGGCCAATTAGACGTATCAGGAGACGTGCTTCGAGACTACCTCGCACATGGCGACAGCGTGCTAATTGCCAACTTGATCCACATCACTCGCCAGTTCTTCCGCTCCTATGATAATAGGCATCTCACTATCCTCTGGTCGCTGTCAGACATTCTGCCTGCAATTTCCAGATTTGA